>BQKN01000552.1:188700-212597 GCA_022839385.1 Asparagus kiusianus
GTTTGATGGGGGATAAGCTATCCATTGTGATTTTTAGGCAGCCTACAATACATGCAGACACTTATCCCTTCTTTAAAATCCACTTCTCCTAATTGATACATTTAATGGTCTCCAATGCACATGACTAGACCATTTCAAACGATTCTCTCATTTTATCTTCAACTGGCCACCTCTAAGTTCCTATGAAAGCCCTCGGTTCTCGTATTATCGATTATTGTATATCAACTCACCTGTAGCAACATTCTCATTTTTGCTACACTCATTTTTTTTAATCAACGTCTTTGATATAAACCAAATTGCTTTAGATACACTTATCTCCTTTCTTCGCCTTTGTTCAATTATCCTCTCCCAAAATTCTGGTGTGAGTTATAAGTTTGATACCATGATGCTCGAACAATTTTGTATATCTCCTTTATTCTTCTAAATCACATCAAAGTGTAGTCCTCTGCTCATTGGCATTTTCTTAGCATATATCCATAGTCTTAATTAATCCTACTGAATCTCTATCTCCAAAGTATTTCTAAACATTGATAGAAATGCCAACATGTTTGAATCACTTCCCATTTTAATTTCCTTTAGTACATCCTTACCCTCATTAATTCTAATTTTTTGCACAATACCAAATATAATTCTATCATGCATTACGTTGTTGTTCTTCTGCGTGGTTATCATTAAACAATTTATGAAGAAAACTCCTCCAACTCGCTTTATTTCATCATATTACATTAAAACTATTTGATTTCATTATTCGTGCATCCAACATTATCTAAATCTTTACTCTTTCATTTCTCTCATCTCAACCATCTTCTATATCTCTTTTATCCCTCCTTAAAACTCTATACCATTGAAAATAAACTCTAGCAAACCTTATAATTAGCTCAATACCTTTTCCTTCTTTCTTTCTTCACTAATTTACATTCCCCATTCTTGCACTCCAGTCAAATCTTTATAAAAGGTTCCAAAAAATTAACAACAGTCATAAAAAAGAAAATTAGCATAGCTTCTCACAAAACTCAACTGAGGTACTTCTCAACCAACAAAAAAATTAGAACTACTGCGCTCAATTTCACTGATACTCCAAAAACAAATTACACAAACCCTAACCCTAGAAATTTACCTCGATTGCCCACTCAATCGACTTCCCCCCTCATCCCCATCCTCCTCCCTCCTCCTCCGGCGAAACTCGGCCCATACCAGCACCACATGAACCACGCACTGGACCGCGTACCCCACCACCCATATTCTAACGGGAACGTTAGGCCTCTCCGTCAAGGTAACGGCGATCATAACGGCGGAGACGACGGCGAACGCGAGGTTCCACGAGAGGTCGAGCGCCACGACCGGCCGCGAGTGGGCCCAGTCGGCCCTCCTCTCCTCCAGCTGAATCGCCGCCGATCTCCGGACGGCGGACGACGGCCCGTCTCGGCGGCGGCCCAGCATGGCGGCGACACGTGTCGATGTGGGGCCGCCGCTGGGGTGGATGAGCGATGACGTGGCGGAGGTTGAGTCCTGCTCCATTTTTTTTCGTTTGATATCTCGATGATGGATTAGGGTTTTATTTTTATTTTTTCTTTCGGGTGAATTTATTAGGGAAAATTTGTTTCAAACCCTCAAAATTCAAGTTTCAATGTGTCCCAGCTTCTCATATTTTTTTAATGTGCTATAGTTTTTTTTAAAAAAAAACTGTGTCCATGGCCCTTCATCGTGATTCCAGCGCATGATTAGACATGTCAGCTCATGATTAGACATGCCAGTGTTGACGATGAACGCTATTATACAAAACAGAGAGGATTATCCAAGTCAAAGAGGATCATCCGATGTTGTAAAAAGAAGCGAAGGAACGCACGTGAAATGTCGAAACGTGTGAAATGACGAAGTAAATACAATCAGGAGGGCTCAGAGTGACCCGCACGAAGAAGTAAAATTTTGTCCATGATGAGATTTAAATCCGAAAAATCTCTAAAGACAAAATTTGTATCTCTATTCGTCATCTTTCCAACGCATCTTCAATTATTTCATTCTGAGGTCGGACGGGAGAGTTAAGGTGAAAATATCACGCGGGTCACCCTAAGGTGACCCGCGCACGTGCGGGTCACCCTAATGTGACCTGGACGAGAAAGTACTTTTTTTAATATGACCCGTATCGAATCTGGAAAAGCTCAAAAGACAAAAGTTGTAGGTCTCCTCGCCAGTTTTCCAACACATCTTGAATCACCTCATTCCGAAATCTGACAAGAGAGTTAAGGCTAAAATATCATGCGGGTCACCCTAAGGTGACCCGCATAGGGCCGGGTCACCCTAAGGTGACCCGCACACCCGTGGGTCACATTGAGCTGACTCGCACCCTGGTTCCCGAAAACACGTTTTTCGATGTTTCTCGGGATTTGTTCGTTCTAGAGCCTCCTAATTGCTTGGATATCATCCCTAAACGTAGTTAGGCTGTTATTAACTGAAGATAAGGTCAAATCACTTGTTCTTATCAAAAAATATCGCAACTGAAGCATATAAATACAAGCCTAAGGCCCTATATATGGGGATCTAAAATTCTATCAAAGAGGGCAAGGCATTGTCGGTTTGGAGAGTGCAATCCATGAATTTCAGAGGAGGGCTAGCAGATCTTGGCGAATTCCAGCATAAAGAGGGAGTTGCTCAAAAGATCTGAGGTCAGTGCTAGCATACCTTGAGATCAAACTTGGTTTTGATCTCGAGAATAGTAGTAATCTCACTTGGTTGAGATTATTTACTTCTGCGATTGTTTCCTTTGTGAAGTAAGAGCATTGATCTTTTATTCTAATTAACCGGATCTGATTCGCGATGATCCACGGATAAACCCCGGCATAGGCAAAGATCCCACGCAAACAGCAGACGATAAACATCTGTTGTGTGTTGTTTGAAGAGAGAGTTGTAATTTTTATTTTTATTGTGTAAAGAATCTTATAACAAGTCTTTCCTTTTAAACTTATTATAAACGACTGAAGTTGTAATAAGTTTAGTAATGAATAAAACAACTTTCACCCCCAAACACGCTGGCGATCACAGTGGGAGCCAAACAGCCTCGCTGCCGAGGCAGTCGTGTCGCAACCGTTAATCAAGATCTCGATTGAAGAAGAGGTCGAGTACGAGTTCGACCAGCTGAAGTATGAGGAGTACATGTCTTCCTCCTCCACATCCTCCCCCCCCCCCTCGCAAGAGTAGGAAAATTTCCTCCTCAAGGAAGGTCTGATGGTCTTCAGATCTGAAGACCCAAGATGATGATCTCCGTCCCATTGCTGCTGCTATTGCATCTCGCAACGCTCCTCCGGCGTCCAAGAAAGTCGGATCTTCATATCTGAACCCCTCGATCAAGGAGATAGCCACTGGAGTCACGCTAACTCTATCAAAGAGGGCTCGTCAAAGGCAACGGCAACGCCTCACACGTTAGCTCGCTAAGGCTTTGGAGTCGGTCGACGGGATCCTTTATGAGGCGGATCTGAAATTCATAAAGCGCCAAGCATTTCAGTAGAGAGTAAATGACCACTCCTTCAAACCATCAACCAATGAATAGGTCCACGTCAAAAGGACTCATTCCTCTCTCGAGGAGCGTATTCATAAGCCCCGCGTACTGCTTGCGCGGACACGGATCCTTGTCCGGGAGGTGCACAAGTTAGACAAGGAAGAAATAGCTAAGAAACCACCAAAACAATACCAAGTATGGAGGCCAAAGTCCAGAATGGCGGCCAAGAAAATCAAGGAACATAAGTCATATCAAGGTGACCTAGCCAAGTGCGGGTCACATCAATGTGACCCGGCCAGCTATGGGTCACATCAATGTGACTCGGCCATCTTCGGGTCACATCAAGGTGACCCGGCTAGCTGCGGATCACCTCAATGTGACCTGGCTAGCCGCATGTCACCTCAAAGTGACCCGCGCCGGAGCCGAGCCAGTTGAGCCCCCGCAACCATTTCTCCATCTCCGTCAATTTCTTCTCCTACTTCAATTGATCCAGTACCTCTAGTGAAGTCTCACGGCAACATGGATATGTCCCGATTCAAGATGATAATGGTGGATCGTCTTGGTCCTTTGTACGAGGATCGAGGTAAGGTTCCGGTTAAAGAGCGTTGGGGTCTGGTGAATGAACCCCGAGCAATTTGGCAGACTGGGGGTCATATACGACCTCTCAACAAGACCATTCTTATAACTGCACACTTGGGGGTACGTGCAGAAGACAAAGAGCCCGTTAAGGACGTACCCTCACGAGGGCATAGTCCAAAAAGCGTGACTCCTGCGAACGCCAATAAGGTGTTACCCATTTAGAAGAAAACGTGTTTGTCGAACGACAATGTTATACCTGGAGACTCAAACCAACCACCGATAGGTTGCTCCGGCCATAACACCGATGAGTTGTATTATCGGGCTGGGGGTACCAAGAAATCTCAAAAGATAAGTATCCCAGAATCAGACTCTCACTATCCTTATGAGAGGTTAATCAGGACAGTATTATCAGAGTGTAGCTTCCCCAAGACTGCTCCACGGAGGGTCTTGGTATTCGAAAGAATCTCCACCAAAGGGTCCAAATCTAAATCAAGACGCTTCTATAAGAAGAAATCTGCCGGTCATGATGACGAGCTTCCAGAAGTTACCATAAATGTGGCCGATAAAGGAAAATTGATAAGGCGTTACAGCCCTGACTCTTTCTCGGAGGAATCTCAGCGCATCGCTTGGTTACTGTCAGGAACTAGATGACCTAGACCAGATAGAGGACACTCCTCGAAGGATGAAACGTCAGATACCAACTCCGCGATCGCTTTCAACAATACACTATCCAGCACAGGACAATCTCGTGAGGCGTTCTTGATCAACGATGAACAAATGGCCAAAATCCTCGAAGATGGTCTGGCCAAGCAGAAAGAGAATTTCAAATTCGAAATGGAAATGACTGTGCAACGGATAAGGGAATTGCATGATCAACGAATTCAAGCTTTATCAAATCAGATTGGTGAATCTAGTCATCATAACGCTACTAATCAAGTAGATAGTGATTCAGACGTGGATGAGAATCTCAACACTGATACTCATCCTGTTAACCAAAATGTTAGGGATGGTCCCACCGAGGATGACAACGTTGGGGGTGGTCCAATTATTCCTCCTCGAAATTGCCCGAAGGAAAATACGGGTGAAAACAAGAAAATAAAAGACCTGGAGAGCAAGATCAACGTATTAATGTCCGCTTAAAAGGTAAAGAAGACTGGTATTCCATGTCCTTACCCAAGGGAGTGGGAGTCAATCTCGTATCCAGTGAAGTTCAATCTAATTAACTTAACGTCGTTCGACAAAAAAGGGCTCACCCACTCAAAACCTAATTTACTTCAAGTCCCATCTGGGTATGATATCTGGCAACGAACATTTGATGGTCCAGTTATTCGTTGGCACCCTTCACGGGACCGCCTTTGATTGGTACCGCCATCTCAAGTCAAGAAATATCAATAGCTGGAACGACATGGAAAACTCGTTCCTCAATAAATTCTTCAACGATGACACTGAAGTGTCAATTGGAGCCCTTTTGGATGAGAAGCAAAAGGATAGGGAGTCAATTGATAGCTTTGTTAAACGCTTCCGTAATAAGGCAATGAATTACAGGGATTCTGTCATAGAAAAATTCATCTTGCAGACATTCCACCTCAGAAGCAGCGAAGTACTCCGGATCCGAGTCTCCAAAAAGAGTACTCATTCAAGGATGAATAGGTTCTAGCTATTTTCAAATACCTCCTTGAAAATAACAAAATCAAGTTGCCACCTATTACAAATCAAGAGGAAGCTAACAACACTTTGGATCCAAAGTACTGTGCGTACCACAGGAGGATCCTTCATCCCACCAAGGCTTACTTCACTCTCAAGAACAACATTCAAACCTTGGTTGATGCCGGCATCATAACGCCGAAATGAGCTGCATGAGAACGGTTTCCTCTGATAAGTATAAGAGTTTAAACTGCTTCTTCCATTCCTCCGACGGGTATACGAGGTTAAACTGCTTCCCTTATTTCCAATAACGGGAAGTTTCTAGAGAATATTACTCTTAATATTATTAAGGATAACCCAATGATGTAACCGAATACAATTGGATTCAGGTTCGCCAAAGAGCTAGGGGTGGGATACCTCAATGCATTCCAAAGGGAAGTTTTGAAGGATACTACACATGGTATTCTTAAGGATAATCCAAAACCGATTATTCATGATGAAAACCAGTCATCAGAATAATTCATTCTTAATTATGATTAAGAACCTCCCACTATAGCTATTTAATCATTTTTAAGATGATTAAAACCCATCCACTGTGATTTTTTGAGCACTCTTTTGTTGAGATGAGATTCAATGACTTCATCCGGTCAATGTTCCCTCGCGAAACTCCCATAGTGTAACTATAAAGTGCTTGATGATTCACGGTCCTCCAACACAAAAGTCCCTCGCTGATCAAATTAACTGACAGTGGATCCACCAATATTCTTTCGGTTGAGTCCATCCAAACTCACATTGTGTTTGTGCACTTAACACTCCTAATGTTAAAGTCTTAATACGGTATTCAAAAATTCAAGCTGCTGATCCATGACAATCATCAAACCCCTTCGTGTTAAGTCTTAGCCACTTAACACTAAAAAACCTATTGAGTGATTTATACGAGTCAACATTTCCAGTGTTAGTTGTAGCTTCACTCCCGTTGTTTCTTGGTTAAACCTTCCTATAGTTAGGACCAAAGCCAAAATCCCCTCTCGATTCCTTTCATGAATGAGAGGTTCACTTTCAAATCGAACGATCAAACCTTCCTACAGTTAGGGTCCTCTTAAACCTCCCACTTGGTCAAACATTCCTACAGTTAGGGCCAAAACTAAAGTCCCCTCTCGATAAACGAGAAATTCACCTTCAGATTGGGTAATCAAATCTTCCAACAGTTAGGGTTATCCGAATTTTTTTTGTTTTTTGAAGTGGAGATCCCACTTTGAGTTTCTTTTGCATCTGGAGATAGAATATAAATTAAATTTTTTCTCTCCAGCATCGGGTTCGTTTTTGCCCCAAGAGAAGACATCACCTTCCAACACCAAAATCCATGCCTTACGCGTATGGGGGATTTTATCTTGATCCCTAAATAGAGATAAGTCTGCATCTAACACATGCTGTAGGGTGGTCTGTTTCCGCGAAAATAACCAAGTCTACGTATTCAACACCATAGCACCAAAAATCCATGCCTTTCATGCATGGGGAATTTTATCCCGAACCCTAAGTAAGGAAAAGTCAGCGTCTAACACGCATTGTCAGTTAGTTTTTTTACCACAAAAAGGAAAAAAGCCTACGTATTCAACATCGTGGTAGGCTGTTATTAATAACGCTAAAATCCGTGTCTGACACGCACGAGGAATTTTATCATAAATCCTAAGTAGGGATAAGTCAGCGTCTAACACGCGTTGCATGTTAGTCTTTTATCATAAAAAAGACAAAAGCCTACGTATTCAACATCATGGTAGGCCGTTATTAATACTGCCAAAATTCGTGCCTTATACGCACAGGGAATTTTATCTCGAATCCTAAGTAGAGATAGTTAACATCTAATACGCGTTGCCGATTAACCTTTCTCCGTAAAAAGAACGTCGGGATTCACATATGGGGGATGTTATCTCAATCCTTGAATAGAGATAAGTCTATGCCTAACACGCGTTGTTGCGTAGTCTTTCCTTGTAAAAAGGACAAAGCCTATGTATTCAATATCATAGCACCAAGTCTAAGAGAGTTCATTCTCATAGCACAATATCACATGTGAAACGGATTTAGATAATTCATATGCAAGCCCGATTCAAATGGTAATCGGTAAAGGCATATCAAATCCGTTGATGGTTAAGGGTTAGCCAAAAATCCTAAAGTTTACGCCTAACACGCGTTGCTAGGTAGTCTATTCCCATGACAAATGATAAAGTCTATGTATTCAATATCATAGCATCAAGTCTAAGAGAGTTCATTCTTTTAGCATAACATCACCTGCGGAACGGACTTAAACAACCTGCATGATAGCCCGACTCAAACGATAGTCGATAAAAGCTCGTCAAACTCGTTTATGGCTGAGGGTTTGCCAAAAATCCTATAAGTATTATGATTATTTATTCTAAACAGAATGAGTAATCGTAATAAGGTACAAAAGTTATTAACGCACCAACTTCACCAGTCGGTCTCGTGACTCGAACTCCCAGGAGTATACGAGTATAAACTGGTCCTCCCCGCTCCAACACCTTAAGAGCTTAAATTGTGTAGACTCCAGTTAAGGTATGAGTATAAATTGTGTTCACGCTAGTCAATACATTACGACGAAGATCAAATGCTGGTCCACGTGTTGCAATTAAGGTCAACACGGGTCAACCCGTTGCAATGAAGGTCAGCACCAACCAACGTATTGATAATTTTGTCGAAACAAGGCTCAGATCAATTCCAAATTAACCTCGAGGAGCTCAATCACGATTCATATATAAACTCCCGACGAAGATAATCAGTTCAGCATCAATTCAATAACACGGGCTAATTTAGAAACCAACACTCCAGTTCTAATTCAAGATTTCAACAACGGTCAGACAATAAACGTAGCACCGAAAGAATTTTAGCTATTTGACAAAATACTGAATAGACTAAAAGATGAAGAAGTCTAAGAATCAAAGGCTAGACCTATCGTATCCAAAGTATTTTAGGCTCCTCTATAAAATAATGAGTCTGAAATACTTTGGATGAGGTATTTGTAGGCGTTAAAAATTACCTATAGGTTCCCGCACGTAGTTCGAAACGGAGAGAAGGCGATGAATGCTATTATCCGAATTAGAGAGGATTATCCAAGTTAAAGAGGGTCATCCGATGCTGTAAAAAGAAGCAAAGGAACGCACGTGTAATGTCGAAACGTGTGAAACGACAAAGCAAATACAATCAGGAGGGCTAAGAGTGACCCACATGAAGAAGTGAATTTTTGACCATGATGAGATTTGAATCCAAAAAATCTCAAAAGATAAAAGTTGTATCTCTATTCGTCATCTTTCCAATGCATCTTGAATCACTTCATTCTGAGGTCGTACGGGAGAGTTAAGGTAAAATGCCACACGGGTCACCCTAAGGTGACCGACGCACGTGCGGGTCACCCTAATGTGACCCAGACGAAAAAGTTATTTTTTCAATGTGACCTGCATCGAATCTGGAAGAGCTCATAGCATAAAAATTGTAGGTCTCCTTGCTAGCTTTCCAAAACATCTTGAATTATCTCATTTCGAAATCCAACACGAGAGTTAAGGCTAAAATATCATGCGGGTTACCTTAAGGTGACCCACACAGGGCCGGGTCACCCTAAGGTGACCCGCACACCCGCGGATGATACTGAGTTGACTCACACCCTGGTTCTCGAAAACGTGTATTTTGATGTTTCTTGGGATTTGTTTGTTTCAGTGCCTCCCAACTGCTTGGATATCATCCCAAAATGTGGTTAGACTGTTATTAACTGAAGATGAGGTCAAATCACTTGTTCTTATCCAAAAACACCGTAACTGAAGCCTATAAATACAAGCCTAGGGTCCTAAACATGTGGATCTAAAATTCTATCAAAGAGGGTAAGGTGTTCTTGGTTTAGAGAGTGCAATCCATGAATTTCAGAGGAGGGCTAGTAGATCTTAGCGAATTCCAGCATAAAGAGGTAGTTGTTCGAAAGATCTGAGGTCTGTGTTAGCATACCTTGAGATCAAGCTTGGTTTTGATTTCGAGAAGAGTAGTAACCTCGCTTGGTCGAGATTATTTACTTCTGCGATTGTTTCCTTTATGAAGCGAGAGCATTGATCTTTTATTTCTATCAATCAGATCTGATCCACAGCTGTCCACAAATAAACCCCGACACAAGCAAAGATCACACGCAAACAGCAGGCAATAAACATCTGTTGTGTGTTGTTTGAAGACAGAGTTATAATTTTTATTTTAATTATGTAAAGAATCTTATAAAGTCTTTCCTTTTAAACTTAATGCAAATGACTGAAGTTGTAATAAGTTAAACAATGAATAAAACAACTTTCACCCCAAACAGCCAGCTCCTAAAATCCTAATTTTACCCTTTCTCTTCCTCATGCCAGCTCCTAAAATCCTAATTTTACCCTTTCTCTTCCTCATGCCAGTTCATGTTAACTATTATAGATAACATGTTAAATATTATAGATAATATGTTAACTGTTATAGATAACATGTTAACTATTATAATTTCATAAATATATTTTGAGCTTAATATGTGAACTGTAATAGTTAACAGGTTACCTATAATAGTTAACATGTTATCTATAATAGTTAACATGAGACACGAAGTTCCTCGGGACAGCGCCGGTGGCGGAGCGGGGAAGGGAGGTAGGGGAGGGGGCCGGAGGAGGAGGAGGAAGGTGTAGGGGGAGGTGTAGTGGGGGAGGAAGGTGGGGGAGGCAGAGCGGGGGAGGGAGGTGTAGGAGGGGAGGGAGGCGGAGCGCGGGAGGGAGGTGGAGCGGGGGAGGGACGCAGAACTGGGGAGGGTGGTTGGGGAGGAGGCTGAGGGGGACCGGAGGAAGAGGAGGGAGGTGTAGGAGGGAGGCGGGGGAGGGGAGGAAGGCGGAGCTGGGGAGGGAGGTGGGGGAGGGGGCTGAGGGGGACCGGAGGAGGAGGAGGGAGGTGTAGGGGAGGGTAAAATCAGAATTTTGGAGGAGGTTGCATTGGAACTTGGGGAGAGGGACCTGGACACAATTTTTTTAAATTATAGGGGCTACAGCATATTGAGGGAAGTTAGGGGGCTGGGGCACATAGAAACTTGAATTTTGGGGCATTGAAGCAATTTTCCATTTATTAGTGGTAGATTGGAGTGAGAATAGTATGCAAGAGGTTTTTTTCTCGAGGTCGTTGTTAAGGTAGGGGGTTTTGACTCATGTGTGTGTGTGTGTGTGTGTGTGTGTGTAGACACACACACACACACACTATGTTTTATGCACATGCAATGCACGTGATTAAATATCATAATTAAATATTTTAAATTTATTTCCTTATTAAAATTTGTTCCTCAGCTCCACTTTGATCGTTTTTGCTCACTTATATCTTTAAATTTTACCATTGTGATTATTTATTTTCTTTGATGTTTGTTTGAATGGGCTACACCAAATTTAAAATTTTCACGTTGATAATTAAGTTAACAGGAAACAAATGTAATCTAAAGCTAATTTGAATTTTCACATGATTTGGACCGACATGAAACCAAGCTTGACGTGAAAAGGTATAATATTGTAAAAGTGAAAAACACTTGAAGAAATAGCGTTATAATTAAAGCCAATAAGCCAAGATGATTAATTAAAAGTGGACTAGAATGAAACTAAAAAGAATATAAATTTTGTTGCTAATCATTATTAGACTTCAGAAAAAATCATAAAATAAAGATTAGTATTAACTCTAATACACTTTTATATGATAAAAGCATCCACATAACCATATAAAAATATTAAAAGAATTCACGAAAATCTCTTCTAAATATTCCATATTTTCCTCAAAAAATTAAGTTATTCTATAAAATATTCAATAATTTAAATTTGTGTTGTATTTATAAAGAGCCTTGATAGAGATGCTTTTATTTTAGCAGCTTGTTCTGAATGAACCCTGCATATTAGCTTTAAACTGTAATATTTTTATCGTGTTATATGGATGTTTGCTTGGTTTACTTATCATTCTCTTATTTTTTAATAAGTCGTATCTTTGGATTGATATATATATATATATATATATATATATATATATATAAACACAATTAACGATGAAATACATATCTTTTCTACAAATTTGAGAAAAATATAAGGTGAATTTTATGTTTAGTGGCCTTTAATAAAAATTTTAGTTGCAAAATATGTTACCTTTATATTTAAAGATCTTAAAATCTGACAGTATTATTAAATGCTTATCTTTGATTGTATCTCTAAAAATTGATCCTTCGTTGGTAGTCATATACCCAAATATCAATTTTAACTTTGTTTACTTACACTATAGTAATTAAGTATCATGTGCATACTTTTTGTCAATTATAGTGATTTTCCTTATTTTTCTAGCTTATTATATCTCACAATATAGTTGATCCATTATTTCACTTTAGTTTCTATTGCAAGATTATTTATATATAATTTTATATTAAGTTTATGATTCCTTTAGTATTTCAAGAATAAAGTATGAAAATTTATAAATACTTACTAATTTTTCTTGTATCTTTTATGAAAAATGCTTTTTTAATTAGAAAAAAATTGTTCGATATGTTCTTCAAGAGGAACTCGGTCAGTGCTTCTTTGTCAGATTTGCCTTTTATCAATGTCTACTCAGATGATACATGAATGTTTCTAAATTTTGAGTTTATTTTCTTAACTACTCCGTTTGAAATAAAACAACTTAGTTCTTTTAAATGATATCTCTGAACTTTCTGATAGTCTCTCCATACATAACTCCTTGCATTTTTTACCCGATAAATATTATCAATATTAGAGATAAATGTTTATACATTATAATCAGTTAATGCTAACCTATTATATTATAGTCTTTTATTAATTTGTCCTCTATCAATGAATGTTATTATTAAAATTATATGCAGTTCCTTGAATTTATACAATAATGTTAATTTTTAATCTATCATATATTTTTAAATTCTTATTGCTTAACTAGATAGTTTTAATCTACGGTAATTGCTATTTTTACCGGTATCAACTTAGACTACTTTTAGATGTTAAAAAGATATAATAAATTTTAAATTGAAAGTTTAATTTATATATCTTAATATTATAATATCAAACATTTCTTCTTTTCTTTGCCAAATTTCAACCTTTTTGTGATTTTGAACTTTTGAGGGTGTGTTTTGTAATTTTTAAATTTTGATAGTATTTTATAAAAATTTTAAATTATAAGTTGGGTGCTTATAATTCATGTTTCATGTGTTGATGGTAAGTTTTCAAAAATTAGAATATTTCTTGTAACTATGAAAATTTGAAGATTTTTACAATTACTAAAATTTTGGATTGTTTTTTAAAAAATTTAAAATTTTAATGATCTACAGATAATTTCTAAATTTAATGTGTATCGGTTATAAGTTTTGAAATTTTAGGATTTTTTGTAATTTTTTACTTTAGAGAGAGTTTTTATAGTTTTTATAACTTTGAGGTTATTTTTTACAAATTTTAAATTTTTAAGTGCTTAATGGCAATCCTTAGAATTCATCTATGTTGTTGCTAAGTTTTAAAATCTCTGAATTTTAGGATGTTTTTTTGTAATTTAAACTTTTGAGGTTGTTTCTGTAATTTCTAAAATGTTGAGGGTATTAATTGCAAATTTTAAAATTTTAGATTTCATGTTTGTTTTTATGTTTAAAAAAGTCAAGGTGGTTTGTGTAATTTTAAACTTTTAAGGCTATTATATTCAATTTTTAAAACTTTTGGGGTTTTTGTAATACTTTATGTATTGTAATATGTTATCCACATATACTTTCTTTATCTTATTTTTTCTAAATTATTGAGTTATAGGTAGTTAATATAAGATATAATTAGCATTTGGATAGATTAAGGTTTAAATAAAATATTTAAAATAATTTTTTTAAATTGTTAAGTTATAGATAGTTTACGTGGAATTAGATAAGATATGATTAAATTTTAAAAAGATTAAGATTTAAATGAAATATCCAAAATAGTGAAGAGTAATATTGACCATGAAAAGTTTTTCCTGAACTTGTGCTCTTAAAAAGAGTATGATACTAGTTCTTGTACGCGTGCAATGCACGTGGTTAAATATCAAAATTATTTTTTGTTTATTTTCTTACTATAAAATAAGTGAGATTCATTTTAAGTTAAAATTTATAAATATGGATTGTTACATTTGCCATAAATTTTATTTAAATATTTTAAAAAAATTATGAAATAGATGATTATTTTGAAAGTCTCTTGGGGCCAGGAATATACAACTAACAAGTTGTAGGCTGTCTAAAAATCACAATAGATAGCTGATCCCTACGAGATTACAAGGCAATGGTTCCTTCGAATCAAGAAGCAGAATTCATCCTTGCGATCGAAACAGAAGAGATTTCTAAATCATTATATCCGCAGCATTATAATCGCTACAAACACGACCTCATGTTTGAGATGATTGATCTTGATGGTTGCGACAACAACATGACCAATATTATATTAGCAACTATTAGAGATGCTGATGAGCAGTGAAATGATTTCAGAAATAAAAGGTTGGACTTAGTTGGTGAGTTGCTGGGTAGAGAGTTGTGGGCAAATATTCGTCTAAAAGACACTATGGATGTTGATTCCCGACAAATTCCAACAATGAAAGCTACAATCAAATAGCTTTCGGGTCGATAAGCGAAAACTGCAAATGGAGGACTTTTCACATAGATCGAGAAGAGTTACAATTCGACGACACTTCCGACAACTGATGGAAACTCTATTCAGCAGGCTTCACAATCTACAGTGGAAGTTATAATCTGACGACTTTCACACTCCACAACAACAAAAGCGAGGATTACTGAACGACGGTCCTTGCAACACCTTACAGAAGAGGTTACAAGTCAATAAACTTCTTCTAAAACGCGGAAGTCATCCCCGCGTTACAATTATGGAAGTGCAGGCGACCCCCGTGTTTCCAAGTCACAAATCAAACGTGAGCGACCCTCACGTTCGTAGGGGTTCAACTCACACCGACCCCCATGTTTCTAAGCAGGCAACAAGCCAAAACGCGAGCGACCCTCGCGTTCATCAATGTTCAGCCAACACCCAACCTTGCGTCTCAATCCTAAGACACGAAGTTGGGTTCTGAACGCCAGATTGGGCGTTTGACTTGTTCAAACACGAGTCGAACGGTTTCAGAACTGTTTTCCCACGATCTGAGGAAATCACGCCCACGTAGGAGCGGATTTAGAGGGCAGTTACAACCTCTTATCCCCCTATAAAAACTCAACAAACTCAACAGAGTGAGGGGATCAGATTTTTGATAATCAGATCAGGCTGGCTGGTTGGATTTGGAGAATCTAAACAGAAGGGGCTGGCTTCCTGGAACGGAGGAGTTAGCAGCTGAAGCGAATTCTGGAGGATCTAAACCACTCAGCTTTGGCGGTTCAGCAACAGCAGTAGCGAAATCCTTGAAGATAGGATTTTTGAATCGATCTCAGAAGATCAAATCTGAGAGGATTCTTCAACAACAGAATGACAGCTTGATCATTAACCGAATTTTCGGTTCTAACAACTCTATCTACAGAGTTTTAACTCGTTCAGAGTTCTTAAACTCGTTGAAGAGTTACGTATAAAACTTCCCACAGAAGTTCATCGTTCCCACGAGATAGGACGGTCAGATCGTCAACGGAGAGCAAATTCGACGCAAGCAATCAAAGGAGGCATTCCATCGCTACCGTGAAGAACCCAGTTTTAAACAAAGGAGAAAACCAAATTCATTTTCTTCTCTTTTGTAATCAAGTTGTAATTGAGATTAAAAGAAATACAATTCAATTTTCTTTTGTTCTCTTCCTTGTAATTTTCCCACATACAAAAGATGACGACTCCGCTGGGGACTAGTTTTTCCGACGAAGAAGTGGTGGCGCAATCCGACGTCCACCTCACGGGAACAACTGTAGAAACTCTCATCGTGGAGTTTGATCAAGCTAAATATGAGGAAGCCTTATCCTCTGGATCCCTTAGCCCCAAAGCTAAGCGTGGTGTCCGCAAGATCTCCAAGGAGGTCGATTCTGTTGTTGAAACCCCGAAGAAAGCCCTCTCCTTCGGCCAGGAACTCAAACTAGCTCTGCTAGTTGAAAATCCCACCTTCGCGTCAGCCGGATATACTTCAGGCCACAAACGGCCTCTGGAGGAGACGAGTTCCATAAGCGTCAACGACGCTGCTGCTAAGGCTTTGAAACAAGCCAAGAAGAACGCCGCTCGCAGACGGAGAAGATCCATACGACGAGCGCACTTGCGTGAAAGCCGAATGCTGACACAACGTGAGAATCGCGTTCCTGAAACTTCAGCCGAACCTAGCGTTCCCAAAACAGAACGCTCACTTCGTGGCAATGAGCCCGACTATGAGCCTCGGCTAATTTAGCTGAAACGCGACCCTGAGTGGCGCGTTGTCTCTTCAAAACGCAGCCCTCAGAAGGGAACTGCCAAAAATAAACGCGACTGTCACGTGCGCGTTCAAACAGAGCATGATTCTGTTCCACCAACTAAACACGACCCTCAGGGGAGCGTTCAACCAAAACAGGACCCTCAGAGGCCTGTTTCATTATTTAAACGTAGGCCTCGGCCTAATGTTTACAAATCTAAACGCGATCCTCGCGTTAATCTTCAAGAACGCCACTCTAGTGCTGCTCTTCAAGAACGCGATCTTCAAGAGGTCCACCAGGTCCAGAAAAGTCAGCGTGGTTTCCGAATCCACGTTCGACAAGAACCAATCTCACACACCCAAGAGCAGGGGGTTCCATCTCCACCTCCACGCCCGGGGAAAAGCTCCTCCCAAGTTCCT
Source organism: Asparagus kiusianus (assembly GCA_022839385.1). Lineage (NCBI taxonomy): Eukaryota > Viridiplantae > Streptophyta > Magnoliopsida > Asparagales > Asparagaceae > Asparagus > Asparagus kiusianus. The sequence continues at coordinate 205,223 of BQKN01000552.1, forward strand.
GATTTGCGGGAATTATTATCAGGAGGAAAACCAGCGCAGCAAGCAGCTCACTCATGTCAATGTGAGAGGCTTATATCGGCAGTCCTGTCAGAATGCCATTGTTGCGCATCCACACCTCGGCAATCTGTGTTCGACAGATTAACAAACGTTGTCAGGCGTGCAAAACGACAACGCCGACACAGGAAGAAAATAGCTAAAGCTGAATACCCTGAGGTCACTATCAACATGATCGGTCGAGGGAAAGCTTCACATTCCGATTCCGACGAGTCGCAAAGAAGTCATTCCCCAACTGTTAGGGAAATTTGTGACCAACTCGAAGGAGTATATCGGAATACTCGGACTCGGACAGGAGCTATTCGCCCGGTTAACTATCAAAAGTTAGCCAAAGGCATTGCAACAAGTGATGAACATTCGGCAATAGCTGAGTCTCAATCTTCAAGCTCTGTCGGAGCAAAAGAGGTTTCTGCTTACATGACCGGAAACCCCGAGGACATAGCCAAAAGAGTGGACGAACATCATGTCATGCTCCAGGCGCAACAGGAGACACTTCTCCAATTAAAGGATATGTTGGCCCAGCTTCTTGCTGAAAAAGGCCACAAACCTGAGTCTTCCCGGAAGACAACTTCAAAGGGAAAGCAAAAAGCGCACGAACATTCAGATCGTGAGACTCACAATCTTGAATCTTCTTCCGAAGGTGAGAGAGAGATGGAAAAAGAACTGCACCCTCAATCCACCAAGGTGGACGAATTGGAGGCTCGCCTCAATGCAATTGCCAACAGGAGCGAGCTTCGCGAAGAAGGAGTGGTGCGGCCTTATCCTGTGGAATGGGATACAGCTCCCTACCCGCCAAAATTTAAGGCTCCAACCTTACAACCGTTCGATGGCAGGGGATCACCGAATCAGCACATTTACTACTTCAAATCTCAGACTGGTGATGTAGTAGAAAATGACGCAATCTTGACCCGCTTATTCATCGGCACTCTAAAAGGGGTCGCCTTTGAATGGTTTATGAAACTGCCTGCCGGATCTATCCAGAAATGGGCAGACCTGGAAAGGCTATTCTTGGCCAGGTTCTTTGAGGACGACACGGAGGTCTCGGTCGCAACTCTTCTTGCCACTAAGCAAAAGAAGGGAGAGTCCATCAAGGCTTACGTGGAGAGATTCCGTAGCATGGCATTGCGATGCCCCTCAGGTATGACCCAATCAACCTTGGTTGAAACTTGCAGGCACAACCTGTAGACTCAGCTCCTTGCCCAGATAGGGGTAGCGGAGTGTCGCTCCTGGAGACAGCTGGTGTCGCAAGGAGAACAAGCTAAAGAGATAGTGGCGCGAGTCAAAGCTGAAGAAGTGCCACAACCCAAGCCGCAACAGCAACGCAATCAGCAAAATGCCCAGCGGTCTAAGGGAAAAAAGACTTTAGCAGCCGACTACACACGAGTACCACCGCCCAATAAGCAAGGCAAGGCGCCAAATCAACAAAGAGCGCCCAAGCAATATTCGTTCAAAGAGGAGCACGTGGATACCATATTCCAATTGCTTCGAAAGAACAACAAGCTGCAGTTGCCTGAAATCAGGAAGTCGGATGAAGCAGGGAAAGTGGATGACCCTAACTATTACCGTTATCACAGATTCCTTGGGCATCCTACCAAAAAATGCTATGTCTTCAAAGACATCTTGCAGAATTTGGTAAATGCTAATGTGCTCACTTTGAAGCCCGAGCAGAAGACCGGGTCTACCAACTTGATAGCGGTCCAATTCGGCGACTTCCCACCGGTGACCAATGTAAATGGCGTCGTTCCCATTCATAAGGGAGAGATGCACCTGAAGAATGTTGACTTGCATAGAGAAGGATAGGGGGTTGGTACCCCTCACCACCCCAAAAGGGGAAATCATGTGGGTCCACCCTGACCTGCTAAGAGATCAACAATGGACGAACACCTCGTCCAAAAAGAAAGGAGGCAAGGCTAAGTCTTCCAACATGATTAGCCCCTCCATTGCTGAAAATGATGATCACCTCAAACCTCTCACCGACTCAGAAGAAGAGAGGATTGTCCTGGCAGCATACCCGGGAGACAACCTTGGCACTCGGTCAGGAAAAGCCTACTTGAGGGATTACGGCCAGAATGCTCAAGAGACGGAAGAACAGCCCCAAGACACTGGGGGTTCTGTGCCGAAGAAGCTGGTTGACAAAGGCAAACAAAAGGAGCTCCGGTTCAATAAAAATCTTCACCAGGAACCCGGGGAGTCGAGCACTCCTTTTCAGTTCAATGTCATGGCTCAGCTGGCCAACATACCGGCCAGGATTACCTTATATGAGCTTCTGAGGTTATCCAAAACTACCAAGGAAGCTCTGATCGAAGCATTGAAGAATACAGAGAGCTTTAACACACAAGTTGCCCCAATCCCTGAAGCCTCTGAAGATCAGCCTTGTCTGCAATGTCTGCAAGCGGCAAGAAGCCTACCCTGCATATCCTTCACTCAGGAAGATATGCAGGTCAAACACCAACACGACAGACCATTATACTACACGGGGTATATCGGGTCCTCCGAAATCAGTCGTGTCCAGGTTGACCCGGGCTCCGCGCTCAGCATCATGCCTTACAGGGTCATGCAGGTCTTGGGGATTCCTATACATCGGCTGAACACCACCCAGACCACCATCTTCGGGTTCAATGCAAACAGCACTCGGCCCCTGGGGAAGATTAAACTCAGGTGTCAAATCGGAGACCTTAAGTCCGAAGTGACTTGCTACATCATAGATACGGACACGTCCTATAATCTCTTGTTAGGACGACCATGGATACATGCAAATCGCATTGTCCCATCTACTCTGCATCAGGTCATGAAGTATGCCAACGACGAGGGGGAAGTTCGAACCCTAATTGCAGAAAAATACCCCTTCCGAGGAGTCAAGAATTTCCACACCGACTCCGTCTTCTACCTGGAATCCCAGGAGAAAGAAGATGTAGACAGCGGTAACGAAGCTGACATTGAACCAGACCCTGAAGAAGATTGTCCTTGGGAATTAAACTTTGATGTAATGGGTCCAAGTGAGAGTGATAATAATGTACCGAGTGGGGGCGAGTGGTGCATTAATAAAGATTTTATTTTGGCGTACTTGTCTGATGTTCCTTCTAAAAATAAACAAATAGTGAATAATCCAAATGCAGGCACCAACCCATGGCATGTACTGTGCGCAGAGGCATCACTCACATTGCCAATCGAGTCATCCTTCATGTCAGATGAAGAAATAGAAGATGCACAGAAGGCTTTCTTCAAAGTCCCATCCAAAAAGAAAGGGCGGAAGCCGATCTGTTTCGGGAAGGTCAAACCCATACAACTCAAACGAGGAAGTTCGGAGGAAGATGATGGAGTTCCTCAATTCCATTATCACGAACCTAACTCCCTCCGGTTAATGAAACAAATGGGGTATGACTTTGACGAAAAGCAGGGTCTAAACTTCGGGAAGGGAAGGCGAACACCAATCCGAATGTCCCTAACCCCCGAAGGGAAACCCCAAGATTACTACCAAAAGACTAGAAGGGGTTTAGGATTTGTCACACCTCCCGCTGTCTCAGAGAATGAAATAAGTAATCATCTGTGTCGGGACCACTCATCCGGAACATCTGCATACGAGTCTGATGTCAGTGTCGGACCTTTCTTTAGAAATCTGACCGTGAATATGGTTTCGACTAGTCATCCAGATGAAAACGCAGGGGGTGATGAAGAACTAATTGAATCAACCAGTGATCCTTGGATCAAACGCCTCAACATCCTGTGGGATATGCGGTTTGAACAACGCGAACCACCTACTGAGGACAAAGTGGTCCAGATTAACATGGGAGATGAACACGACCCTAAACCAATTTTCATAAGCGAAAGCTTATCACCATCTGAGAAAGAAGATCTTGTATCTCTCATCCGAGAATATATAGATGTCTTTGCTTGGAATTATGAAGACATGCCCGGTCTTGACCCAAAAGTGGCCACGCATCGTCTCAATATCGATCCGGATGCAAAACCCGTTAAACAACAACAACGTAGGTTTCGTCCGGAAATTATGGAATCAATCGAGTCTGAAGTGAAAAATCTTATAGACTCGGGTTTTGTCAGGGAAGAACAACACACAGACTGGGTAGCCAACATTGTTCCAGTTCCCAAAAAGAACGGTAAGGTCCGGATATGCATCGACTTCCGCGACCTTAACGCAGCTTGTCCGAAAGACGAATTCCCGCTTCCTATCACGGATGTTATGATCGATAACACCTGCGGATATGAAAGAATGTCTTTCATGGACGGATTCTCTGGGTACAATCAGATCAAGATGCACCCAGACGACGAGAAGCATACCGCATTCAGAACACCGTTAGGGGTGTATTGCTACACAATGATGCCCTTCGGCCTGAAAAATGCAGGTGCAACTTATCAACGTGCAATGAACACAATCTTCCACGAACATCTGCGTAAGAAGATCGAGTGCTACGTTGATGATATAGCAGTAAAAAGTCAATGTAAGGATGATCATCTTGCAGACTTGAGGACAATGTTCGAAATCATGCGAACACATCAGCTGAAGATGAACCCTACAAAATCATTTCTCGGGGTATCAAGTGGAAAATTCCTAGGATTTATTGTCACATCCAAGGGAATTTCTCTCGACCCAAAAAGGTGCGTTCTATCCAAGACATACCATCGCCAAAGAATCTCAAAGAACTCAGAGGGTTGCAAGGCAGATTATCTTACATCCGGAGATTCATATCCAATCTTTCGGGGCGCTGTCAACCTTTCTCTAAGCTTATGAAGAAAGGGGTATCCTTCGTTTGGGATGGGGAATGTCAAAAAGCGTTCGAGGAGATCAAGAAATATCTCACCCAGCCACCTGTTCTCGTGGCCCCTATATCAGGAAAACCATTCCTGTTATATGTGAGGGCCATGGATCATTCTCTCGAAGCTTTGTTAGCCCAGAATAACGATCAAGGACAAGAGCAAGCCATCTACTATTTAAGCAGGACCATGATGGGAGCCGAACATCGGTATAACCCGGTCGAGAAAGAATGTCTTGTTTTGGTATTCGCAGTTCAAAAGATGCGACATTACCTAGTCGGACAAACAATTCATGTCATCTCAAAAGTAAATCCCTTGAGAGTTCTAATGACTAAGCCATCATCTTTAAACTGTCAGCTCGCAAAGTGGGCCATACTCTTGTCACAATATGACATGCAATTCATGCCCCAAAAAGCAGTCAAGGGTCAAGCATTGGCAGACTTCTTAGCCGATCACCCGGTGCCAGGAACATCTAAGCTCTATGAAGAATTACCTGATGAAGTTGCCGAAGCTTGCGCCATTCAAGAATCTACACAAGTGTGGAAATTATTCTTCGACGGTGCATCTAGAGCAAACCCTCATGGAGCGATTACTGCGGGAGTAGGAGTGGTGTTCGTCTCTCCTAACGGTCACATAATCCCAAGAGGATTTTCCCTAATCGAACCTTGCACCAACAATGTAGCTGAGTATAATGCTTTGTTACTAGGGATGCAACTTGCTGAAGAACTTAATATTCGGCATCTTGAGGCTTATGGTGACTCTCAGCTCATTGTAAATCAAGTCCGAGGGGAATACGAAGTACGTCATGAGGACCTGATCCCGTACTACTTAGCAGTGCTGAAGCAAGCTAAGAACTTCGAGGGATTCTTTATTGAATACATCCCACGGGCCCAAAACACTTACGCTGATGCTTTGGCTTCATTGGCAACTTCGCTGGCATTACCGCCAGGTACCGAAACGACGATCCCCGTCGCAGGGCGTGAACTATACTCCTCCAAGATTCCTAAGGAGGAAAGCTCAGACAATACAATGACGGAAGAAGTCTGTACAACCTCTATAGAATTCGAGTCTAGAGATTGGTGGTTTCCATATATTGACTATGTCCTATACGGAATTTTGCCCGATGACCCTAAGGAAGCGGCCGCCATCAAACGAAAGGCCCTCCGATTCTATTACGATGCAGTCTCTCAGACTCTGTATCGTAAATCCCATGACGGGGTTTTGCTTTGATGTCTTTCTCGAAAGGAAGCAAGGGAAGCCCTTAAAGAAGCTCACGACGGGATGTGCAGAGCTCATCAGCCCGGAGCTAAATTAGGAGATCGTCTCCGACGAATCGGCTATTATTGGCCGACGATGTTTTCAGACGCGGTTGACTACGCTAAACGTTGTCACGCGTGCCAAATTCATGGGGATTTTATCCATCAAGCACCTGGGAACTTACATCCCACATCTGCATCCTGGCCATTCGAAGAATGGGGCATGGATGTCGTCGGACCAATTTCTCCTCCGACCTCCAAAGGGCACCGGTTCATTCTGGCCGTGACCGATTATTTCTCCAAGTGGGCGGAGGCAATCCCGTTAAAAGAGGTCAAGACTTCAAACGTAATCAAGTTCATTAAACATCATGTCATCTACCGTTTTGGAGTCCCGAGGCGAATAGTTCACGACAACGGGACACAGTTCGTCAGCTTTGGGTTTCAGAGATTTTGTAACAAATTCAGAATCCAAAGTGTCGCATCTACAGCGTATTATCCGCCAGCAAATGGTCTTGCAGAAGCTTTCAACAAAACCATAGTGAAGCTTCTCAAAAAGTTTGTTTCTAAGAGTCGGCGCGATTGTGATGAAAGACTCGGTGAATGTCTGTGGGCTTACCGTACGACGGTGAGGACCCCTACGCGAGCTACACCATTCTCTCTGGTATACGGCTGCGAAGCTGTGCTACCATTAGAGATCTAGATCCCTTCTCTGAGAGTCGCAATCACAACTGGACTAACAGAAGAAGAGAAACATCAACGACGCCTGCAAGAACTTGAAGCCTTGGACGACAAACGACTTCAAGCTCAGCAACAGATTGAGTTGTACCAAGCTCGTATTTCCAAAGCCTACAACAAAAAGGTTAAGGAACGGACCTTCAAGAAAGGCGATTTGGTTTTGGCCAACAGGCGACCCATGGTGATGACACACAAAACCAAAGGGAAGTTCAATCCTAAGTGGGAGGGACCCTTCGTAATAGAATCGGTTTATTCGAATGGAGCCTATCGCCTTATTAATCAAAAAGGAGACAGGCTCATGATGCCAATCAATGGGAAATTCTTAAAGAGATATTTCCCGTGAATCATGTAGCCCCCTAAACCCTAGCTAAATCAGGCTGGGGGTTGCCAATTTAGGAAAAATTCTGAAAATAGACCACTTTTGCTAAATATTTAGCAAAATCGACCATTTTGCTAAATATTTAGCAAAATCGACCTCTTTTTGGCCTGTTGGCCAAAAAGAGGTCGATTTTTAAAAAAGTGCCTTGAAAACATACGGGACTAGTAGTCCCGTATGTTTT
>BQKN01000553.1:6924-54561 GCA_022839385.1 Asparagus kiusianus
AGGAAGGTTTGATCACTCGATTTGAAAGCGGACCTCTCGTTCATTGGGGGAATCGAGAGGGGATTTTAGTTGTGGTCCTAACTGTAGGAAGGTTTGACCAAGTGGGGGGGTTCAAAACGATCCTAACTGTAAGAAGGTTTGATCGCTCGATTCGTGGGCCTCTCGTTCATTGAAGGAATCGAGAGGGGATTTTGGTTTTGGCCCTAACTGTAGGAAGGTTTGACCAAGTAAAAAGTGAGAGTGAGAGTACAAATCACTGTAAGAATGTTGATTCGTACAAATCACTCAAAGGGGGTATTCTTGGTGTTAAGTTATAAGGACTTAACACAAAGGGGTTTGACAATTCGTCAAGGATTGATATTAAAATTCCAAGTATTATATCCGGACTCTAACAATAGGAGTGTTGAGTGCACAGATACATCAAAAGTTTGAGTGGATTTAACCGAAAGGAATTTTAGTGGACCCACCGTCAATTAGTTTGATCGGTGGGGGATTCTGTGGTGGAGACTATGAGTCGTCAAACACCAATGAGAGTTTTGTGAGGGAAAATTGATCCAATGAAATGATCGGATTTCATCTCAGCAAAAGAGTGTTCGGAAATTAGGAGTTCAGTGTTTATCACTTTATTCATCATGACCGGGTTATCCCTAAGAATATTACATTTAACATTCTTCCGGGAACTTCCCCTTACATGAATTATCCACCCCCAGCTTTCTTTGCAAAACTGGGTGTATCAGCTGCATGATCGGGTTATCTTTAAGAATACCCCGCATGGCATTCTCCAGGAACTTCCCGTGGAAATAGTTTAGACTCATATACCTATTGGAGTATCAGGGAGCAGTTTAACCTCTTATACCGGTCGGAGGATTGAGAAGCAGTTTATACTCGTATACTCTTCGGAGTGTCAGGAAGCAGTTTATACTCTTATACCGGTCGGAGTTTATACTCTTACACCGGCTTCAACCAAGGTCTGGATGCTATTCTTGAGTGTAAAGCACGCCTTGGTTGGGTGAAGGATCCTCCTGTGGTATGCGCAGTACTTCGGATCCGTAATATCGTCAGCTTCCTCCTGATTCGTGATCGGTGGGAGCTTGATCTTGTTATTGTCAAGGAGGGATTTGAAGATGGCTGGAACATCTTCGTCCTTGAAGGAGTACTCTTTTTGAGGCCTCTGATCCGAAGTCTTTTGCTGCCTCCGGGACTGCTGTTGCGATGTTTGATTAGCATCGACAGTCGTTGCGGGTGTCTTTCCTTTACCACGGGAGGCGAAGTTCGAGTTTGGAGGATTTGTCGTCGATTGACTCCTCTCGGCCTTCTTCCTTCGGAGGAAGCGTTCGGCTTGTTCCCCTCGGACCTTCAAGTCTTTCCAAGTGTTGGACGGTGCTGTTCCCATTGCTTCCAACACGTCCAATGCGAGGTTGTTGTGGCAAGTCTGGAGAATGAACTCCTCGGTGATCGGGTCCCGGCAATTCAACGTTTTGTTCCGGAATCTCTTGACGAAGGTTTCGACCGGTTCCCCATCCTTTTGCTTCTCGTCGAGCAACGTTCTGATGGATATCTCGGTGTCGTCGTCGAAGAAGTTAGCGAGGAATTTGGTCTCCATATCATCCCAGCTATTCACGCTTCCTGGCTTGAGGCGGCGATACCAATCGAAGGCGGCTCCGCGAAGAGTGCCAACGAATGACCGCACCATCAGAGGCTCATTGCCGGAGATAACACCCAGGTGCGATTTGAAGTAAATCAAATGCTGAGTGGGGGAACCCTTCCTATCGAACGGCGTGAAGTTGATTAGACTAAACTTCGCCGGATAGGGGATTGATTCCCACTCTCTTGGGTATGGACAAGGAATGCCCGTCTTCTTCACCTCTTGAGCAGAAATCAACGTATTGATCTTATTCTCGAGGTTTTTGATCTTCAGGTTTTCACCTGTACCTTCGTTGGCATCCTCGTTACCACCCCCTGCATTGACGAGAGGGTTATTGGCGTCACGAGTTTCATTTGTACCTGTGTCCTCATCTTCCAGATTGTTCTGGTTATGACGGCTTGGTTCGCCTTGTTGGTTCCTCAGTGCCTGGAGTTGTTGGTTATGTATCTCTTTTATGGTCTGCATGGCCATCTGCATCTAGAGCCTGAAGCTCTCCTGTTGTTTGGCCATGGCTTCTTCGAGCATCTTGGCCACTTGTTCCGCGCTTATCATGAATGACTCGCGGGGTTCTCCTTCGCTGGATACGGTGTTGTCAGACGCAACCACAGAGCAAGCATCCGATTCTTCATCTTCTGAAGGTGGTCTTATCCGAACCCTGCCATAAGTTCCTCGTGCGACGGCTCCAGACTGCAGACGGGTTAGATGCCGGGATGCTTTCAGAATCGACTCGAGATCATCCCGTGTCGATGTCCTTTTGCTGGTCACGTTAGCGGTGACCCTCGGAAATTCTCCATCTTCAACCACCGCTCTCCTTCATCGGAAACGCCTAGGCCTTGGCTTTGGCGTTTCAGTTCTGAGCCTTTCGAACACCGAGACTCTCTCGGGGACTGCTTTGATGCAGTTGCATTCAGACAGTACCGCCCGAATGAGTTTGGAACAGGGGCATTGAGTTTCGAGCCTATGAGGACTTCTCTTTCTGGCTCTGTTCGTACCCCCAGCACGATAGTACAGCTCGTCCGTATGAAAGTCAGAGCAACCTATCGTGTGTTGGTACGATCTCTCAGGCATAACGTCATCGTCATCGGACGATAACGTTTCCTTCTGAGAGGGAATTGCCTTCTGCGGGTTTTCGGGAGTCACGCGCCTCGAAACGCGCCTTTGTGGGCGTGAGCTCTCAGCGGGCTCCTGGACTCCAATGCGCAAATTGGCGTGCGCAGCTGCCTTGAACTTCTTGTCATGCTGAAAGTGACAGTGACCCCCAGCATGTTGAGTCGTTCGGGGCTTCTTCATCGGGCCCAAGCGTTCATGAACTTTGCTGCGCTCATCGGGAATTGGACCGAGGCGCTCCAAGATCGACCTCCTTCTCCGGGATGGTTCAGGAGGTTGAGCTCATTTTGAAGGCTGTATTGATTGTTCCTTAGCCTGAGTTGCGGTTTTAGACTTCGACTTCCATATTTGGCGGGTTGGTGGCGGCTTCTTGGCCACCTCCTTCTGCAACCTTCTACGGGCTTCTTGGACTTGATCCCGTGCTTGCGCTGAGAGTGCGCGGCGCTTGTGAATGCGCTCCTCAAGTGTTGAACGATTCCGTTTGACGCGGATCCATTCGTTGGTTGGCGGCTTGGAGGAGTTGCCACTCATCTGTTGTTGAGGCTGCTTGCCTCTTTTGTTCTTCAGATCCGTGTTGTAGCGGATCCCGTCCACAGATTCCATTGCCTTTGCGAATTGTTTCGCAAGGCGTTGACGTTGCCTTTGGCGGGCTCTCTTCGAGAGAGTCACCACGCCCTCGGCAACGGAAGATTTGGCCAGAGCAGATCTGACCTGGTTGGAAGTTAGAGAGATCTCACCCAATGCAGCTTCGGCATCCAGCGGGGCGAGATCTTCGTTGGTAGCTTCAACTTCTTCGTACCAACGAACTTTTCTCCTGGAGGAGAACTTCTTGGACTTGCAGGACTTGCGAGGGGAGGTTGATCCAGACGAGGACACGTACTCCTCATACTTTTTCTGGTCGAACTCGTATTCGACCTCCTCCATGACCGGGATTGAGATCCGTGGCTGCGACGCAACAATCTCGGCAGCGAGATCGGTGGCTCCCACTGTGGTCGCCAGATTGTTCGCTGGAAAAATCGTGTCTTTCTTCATTGATTCCATTGCTATCTCAGTTAACAACTTTATGCGTTACAAAGATCCGGTCTTTTTATAAGATCCGGTTACAATGAAAATCAAAATAAAAGAAAAGAAAGATTACAACTTTTTCTCTTGTTTGTCGAACAAATTGTTGGCCTTCTTGTTTTGATGATGTTTAACAAACAATTTACTTCTAATGTTATTTGTCTAGTGTTTGTGTTTTCGTATTTATTCTAGGCAAACAACGAGTTGGAGGATGGATGGAATAGCGCTTTAACGACGATATCAAATGGAGGTTGGCGGAATTGTGGAGTGAAGCATCGTACAATTCAAGTTCAAGATCCAAGTTTAGCTTCATCCGCAACGTTTACCAAGAAGTGCTTATTGAAGATCAAGATTGCTTGGGTAATGTAGTTTAGGTTTTATATTATGTGTGTTAGATACTCTAAGCTCAATATCATATACACACACGTATTTAGTTTCTATGCATATATATAGTTATATATATATACATACAAGTGTTTTAGATTTTGATGTTTATATATACATACACGTATTTGATTTCTAAGCTCAAATATTGTATTCTCAGTTTATAGACTTAACAATCATCATATACATATTTTATCAAGTCTATATAATCATTGTGCAAAGTTTCAAAACATTGTTTATGTCAAAACATCAAACTTCATGTATATCACTTTTTCATGTTTTGAACACTTTTGCAAAATAATGATATTTCACAATTGGGAAATGCAAATTAAAAAATTCTTTTTGTAACATGTTCAAAATATCATTTGCAAACATTTCTTAAAGTTTCATCAAGTTTGGAATTGATTTGTTATGTTTAAAGGAATTTACAAATTCACGTTTTCGTTCGTGCACATGTTCGTGCATGTTTTACAAAACTAATGAGTTTTTACAAATGGAAAGTGATATTTAAAAAATTCTTTCTCTGACATGTTTATCTACATGTTTATAAACTTCCCTTAAAATTTTACTATTTTTGGAGTTGATTTACTGTATCTAATTGATTTTACAAAATCGTGTATGTCAGCAGTTTTTCAGAAACTGTAAATCTGTGTTCAAATATTTATTTCTCTCAACTGGGAAATTCTTTTTCAGAAATTCTCTCTCTAACATGTCATTCTACATGTCTAGAACATTCCCACAAATTTTCATAATTTTGGGAGTTCATTTACTATTTTAAATTGATTTTACAAAACATCTGCGTATTGCTACAGTAACTCCGGTCGACCGGACCGGTCGACCGAAAATGTCTCAGGACGTTACTCAGCTTTGCAGATAGCTCCCGGTCGACCGTACCGGTCAACCGAAGTTACTGTAGCATCCGACCGTTGCTACAGTAACGGCTAGTTCTGTTTTTTTGTTTATTTTAGTGTTTTGGGGTGTATTTATGGGTTTTTGGGGTTGTTTCATGAGCCTATATATACCCCATGCCCTCATACCTCTAAGAGCTCTTAAGAAATGTTTTAAACAAGTTTAAAGGATTCTAAACAAGGGTTTAAGTTTGTTTAATGTTTGTTTAGAAGCTTTTAAGCAATTGGGTGTTTGATTTTGTGAATCAATTCCACAAGAGCTTGAGGAGATCATCTATTAAAGTTTGAGCTTCCAACTATTCTCCCTCCATCTCTTGTCATCTATAGAGAAGTTTCCTTAAACTCAATTCTAGCATTTTATAAGTTTTGTTCTTAATTTCATAAGCTAGATTTAATATTGAGTTTATATTGTTTTATCTCTTTGTTCACACACAACCTATTGAGCTTATAGTATTTACATTCATAGTATATTTTGGGTTGTGGGATTTGTGACTTAGAGTTGTGCTTAATTGAGTTCTCACCTTGTTAGAGAGAACAATCATTCATTATATTGTGTTTAATTGAGAGATCCACTTGTAATACACTTGTACACCGAGAGAAGTGTGTGGTGAGAGACGGGGTCGAATCCAAGAGGAGTGGCGTCGGTTGACGTGCCTAGGGAGAGGTTGTAACCGAGCACTTGAGGAGGAGGACACGGGCTAGGACCAACACTTAGTGTGTGAGGTGTGATTACATAGTGATTGTATTGTGAGGTGTAAACGTTGTTCGGGTGAATGTAGAAAACCCGGTTGTGATAGTGGAGATCTCCTCGAGGTGAGGAGCGGGGACGTAGGTCGTGGGGACCGAACCTCGTAAACATATTGCTTTGTTTGTGATTGCATTGGCGCACTTGTTTTTCATGTTCATATCTTACATCGCCTTTGTGGATTGCTTGTTGATCATCTTGCCCTATCACACTTGTAGTTATTGTTTACCCTTGTGTTAGTTTGCATATCCTTACACATATCTTATTGTATATCTCTTTGTTAGGATATATCATCTTGTGTTAGTTTTATATCCTTGAACATACATTGCCTACATCTCTTTGTTAGGATATATTACTTTGTGTATATTACATATTCTTGCTCATAAGTAATTATATATCATCTTGTAAGAATATACTTGTTAATTTTTTTTAATTGGCATTTAATCGGATTAGATTAGCATAAGACCCTAATCACCCCCCCTCTAGGGTCTAACACAAATCACGAGCTCCTGTTTTGCGGTCGCTCGCTTGCGTGGGTTGTTTGCCTGCGCCGGGGTTATTTGCCGTGGACTACCGCGTGATCTTGATCCGAACAGATCTACGCAATATTACGGGTATTATTTCACCAAGGAAATAATAGCCGGAGGGATTGTTTCACCAAGGAAACAATCGTTCAAATCTCGGGATCAAAGACCAAGCTTTGATCCGGAGTGTAGCAATGTAGATCTGAGATCCGGTCCTCTCGAACACCTGCCTTATTTGACGTTGATGATCACCGAGCACCAGATCTGGATGAGCAAGTCTTCGAAGTTTTAAAGCTTGAATCTTTTTTAGATCTGAGCTTTCAATCCTGCAGGGCTTCGCCTCTCTCCAAAAATTCCAACCTTTTGAAATGAAGAACCCCTTGGCCTATTTATAGGCTCTCTGAACTGTGCCCATGTGCACACAAGAGGGGGGGGGGGAGGAACTGGCCACCTCAGGGTGGCTCGGCCACCGAGCCACCTTAGGGTGGCTCGGCTTGGGCCGAGCCACCTTGGGGTGGCTCGGTTTCGGCCGAGTCCCCTCGGGTGTTGTTCGTTCCGGTCTTTTCCGCTGTTTTCGGTTTGTGGTTGACTTGGTCTGGAATCGATTTGTTGACTTGATTCCCCGAACTGTTGGATTGGTTCGGCACGCGAATTCCGTTGCTCGTGTGCAATTTGTTGACCTCGTCGCATCGTCACTCGATGGTTCGTTGTTTTGTCGAATCACCGCGTCGAGCTGTGCGAAGGGTCCTATAGGCAATTTTATACGCCTACACATGCAAAGATTTTTCTATCATATAAGTCTTTTTGTTGAAAATTCTATATGCTTTGCTGTGCATAGAATAACCAAAAAAATACCTTCATCAGATTTAGAATCAAATTTATCTAAGTTTTCTTTTGTATTTAATATATAACATTTACATCCAAAAATTTTAAAATAAAAAATCTTAGGAATTCGATCATAAAATAATTCATATGACGTTTTTTTTTCAAAATAGGTCTCAATAAAACTCTATTTAAAGCATAACATGCGGTAAACAGCTTCAGCCCAAAAATACTTAGGAAGGTTAGAATCACACAACATTGTTCTAGCACATTCTTATAATGTTCTATTCTTCCTTTCAACTACTTTATTTTGTTGTAGAGTACGAGAAGACAAAAAATTATGAGTTATACCCTAAGAATTACAAAAATTTGTAAAAGAATCATTTTCAAATTCACCACCATGATCACTTCTAATAGTGAATATGGTTGATGACTTTTGATTTTGAATCATTTTGCAAAATACAGAAAATTCAACAAAAGTAGCATTCTTATGTTTTAAAAATGTAACCCATGTAAATCTAGAGTAATCATCAACAACGATAAATGCATGTCTACTTCTATTTAAAGATGCAATTCTAGAGGGACCAAGTAAATCCATATATAATAATTCTAATGGTCTATTCGTAGAAACAACATCTTTAGATTTAAAAGTAGATTTATGCATCTTTCCTTGTTGACATGCATCACAAAAATAATTTTTCTTAAATGCAAGTTTTGGAAAACCTTGTACTAAATTATGTTTGAAAATGCGTGAAATGTTTTTCATATTCACATGTCCAAACTGTTTATACCAAAGTAATGTATCAATATTGGATGCAACTAAACAAAATTCATTAGAAACAAAGTTCATGGATAAAACATAGATATTGTTCTTTCTAATGCCTCTAAACAAGATATTATTCAAAACTGAATCATAAATCAAGCATTTATCATTTTCAAAAATAATTTTCAAACCTTTATCGCATAATTGACTAATACTAAGCAAATTATGGTTAAGACCTTTTACTAATAAAATATTATCTATTAAAGGCTTATGTGGATTACCTACTGTTCCAATACCTATAACGTTACCCTTGTTGTTGTCTCCAAATGTGACTGTTCCACCTTTCTTTTTTTACACTACAGACAACATATTCAAGTTTCCATTTCGAGTATCCATTTATGTTTTCAAGGTACCTGAAATATAGACATGTAAACATTGGTACCCTTTTATGTTGGGTCATTGGGATTAGCCGTTAGGAGTCTAAATCCACTTGGAATTTAGTTTCTCCTTGTTAACATAAACATAATTAGAAGAATTGCATACATTTATTTTAAAATCTGAAATATAAACATCTCTATCATGCAAGCAAGTATCTTTAAGCACCCAAATAAACGTAGATTTTTTATGCAAAGATACTTTAAAAGATGATGCATGAGAATCATTTCTAGAATATGAGAATCCGTGATTATTCTTAACATGAGTATTCATAGATAAAGGTGCTTGGAATTTTCTAACATATTTAGTAATAGAAGATGATGCATGATGTGTCCTAGTAACATATTCATTCTTCTTATGAACATATCCCAATCCAAACATTTGATTAGAAAACTTTTGAAAAGATAATAAATCAGTCAACTCTTCTTTCTCTTTGTTAAACTTGTTAACATTTAAAGATAACTCTTCATATTTAAATTTGAGTGAAACCATATTTTTATCTAAATCTAAAATACGAGTTTTCATGATATCACATTCAGATTTGAGATAAATATTATTATCAGTCAATAATCTATTTTTAGCAATAACTTATCATTTAGTTCCTTCAATTCATCATCTTGTGAGAAATTTGAAGAGACTAATTCTAAGTTTAATTTCTCATTTTCATTTTTCAATATCTTATAATTAGAATTCAAATCCTTAAATTTAACATAAAGTTCATTGAAAGCTTCTAATAACTCTTCATTATCTAATGATTCAATTACTTCATTTTCGTGTGCTATAAAGCACATGTGAGCGGATTCTTCTTTTTGTTCTTCTTCTTCTTTTGAAGAGGATGCATCGTTGTTATCCCATGTCACTGCCAAAGCCTTCTTCATCTTCTTCTTCTTCTTGAAGTCATTGAAGTTATTGAAGTTGGTAGACTTTGATTTTGACTTAAGAAGTGGACAGTACTTTTTTATATATCCCGGTTTATTACAGTTGAAACACAAAGAAGAGTCATTAATATTCTTAAACTTATTTGATTAATACTTACCTTTCTTTAAAAACATTTGAATTTTTTTGTGATTAATGCAATATCCTCATCATTTTCTTCAGATTCTTTGGTGTTCGAGGATGCATTAAAGGCAAGAATTTTCTTGTTCTTTGATTCTTCATCCTTCTTTCTATCCTCGAGTTGAACTTCATAGGCAATGAGATTTCCGATGAGGTTTTCTATGGTGAGAGTGGAAAGATTGTTGGCTACTTCAATTACCGTAGTCTTCTTCTCCCAATCTTGAGCGAGTGCTCTTAGGATTTTCCTCACCATTTTAACTTGAGTGTAGACTTTGCCTAGTGCAATCAAGGAGTTTGTGATATCTGTAAATCTT
Organism: Asparagus kiusianus; assembly: GCA_022839385.1. NCBI lineage: Eukaryota > Viridiplantae > Streptophyta > Magnoliopsida > Asparagales > Asparagaceae > Asparagus > Asparagus kiusianus. The sequence goes on from BQKN01000553.1 coordinate 16,690, forward strand.
GTGAACAGCTCCGTGATAGTCTCCTTATCTTTCATCTTGAATAGTTCAAACCTATGAATAAGAACAGAAATTTTTGATTGTTTAACCTTGTTAGTTCCTTCATGTGTTACCTCAAGAGTATGCCAAATTTGATGTGCAGATTTAGAAGTAGACACGCAATTGAACTCGTTCTTATCCATAGCACAAAACAGCGCATTCATTACCTTAGAGTCCAGGTTCACATTTGTTATTTAAGCAAGTGTCCATTCGAGGTATGGAGTGGTTGGCTTTGTGAATTCTGTCTCAACGATGTTTCAAAGACCATAGCCAAGTGATTGGAGGTAGATCTTCATCCGGTATTTCCAATAGTTATAATTTATACCATCGAATAGTGGTGGTCGTTGTGTGAAGTGATCCTCTTTGAATTGTGATGTATTTATCGTCATTATAATCCTTGCCCGGATACTAATTGTAGGATCTGCAGAAGCACACGCTAAACACTAGAGAGGGGTGAATAGTGTTATTTAAACTTTTACAAGATGAATTATAACTTGCAAGAACAATGAACAACAATCTCAGATAATGAACAATCACAAACAAGAGATTTTATACTGCTTTCACCATCCTGGTGTATATCCAGTCTCTAAGCAAATCCCGCTTAAGATTTTTACTATGATTTTGAAACTTATTACAAAATCAAACCTGACCAATGCAAGTCCCTACAAATTGCAACACCAATCTCTACACAAAGAGATCTTCTCTCAAACCCGAGAGAAATCTTCTTTGAAGAAATATATAAATCTCTATAAATCTTGATGTGAATGTGAAGAGCAGTAGTAGCTTAAGAATTTAAACTCTCTGAAAAATTGCGTAAACAATTTCTAGTAATGATGGAGAACAAAGGCAATATCAGACTTTTCTTTTCTTGGCAATTTGAATGAGAATTTGTATCAAGGGAGAATGAATTTGATCAAAATTCGAATCTTATATGTACTAATGTCACTCATCAAATTCTGATGTCCTGACTTATTTATAGCCTTAGAAATATTCAAAATTTAAACCAAATTAACATTTACAAAAGACTATAAACGACCACTAATTCAAATTCAGAATAGTTAGAAAAAACTATCTTTGTAGTCGACTACAAGGCTTAGTAGTCGACTACACTGAGTCTATTTAGACTCTGTGAAGTCAAGAAACATGTTAGTAGTCAACTACTAAAGGCATTAGTCGATGTGACGCCCCTGGTTTCACACATGGCTGTAGTCCAAGGTGAATCCAGAGATGTTAAACCTACCATGCACCCACACTGTGCATAAACACGCGCACCAATCACAGTAATATCCTTTAGTAGAATCAAATATAAGTATAGGTACAAAATAGGTAAAATAAGGAAATGAAAATAATAGATTTGATATAGAAAGAGATATCTCATAAATAAAAATCATGTTTCAACTAAAATACATCTGATATTTAGAATAATGAAAATGTCTCAACATACTTCAACTAAAAATCATACTAAGGCACACTACCTTAACAATATGAAAACAAAACTCTAACATCTGAATGAGAACATAAAACTATAGTGGAGTCTCAACTACTAAAATACGTGACGCCGACTATGTTAGAACTCCGTCATCCTGTGGCTCTCCAGAACTTTAAGCTGCCTTAAAAGAAATTAAAATAAAAAAATAATAAGAGTATCAGAGCGCTATAGCAAGATCACCTCCATCCGTCCCTAGGGGAAGGGTTGCTAGATGAATTAGAGACTCTATCTATTAAGTATAGTCTACCTAGATCATTTTCCCTGTATTTAATGGTATTAATACTTAGAAATCTATAACACGAGACGTAGTATGTCGAGCGAAATAATCCAAACAAGGAAACTCTTATGTATATACCATATGTCTTAAATTGTAGATAACTAAATATTAATCCCAAACTATGAATGATAGGAAACATAACTGGAAAGATAAAGCATTGAAATAACCATCAGTATATGTATCTCGTGTACTTGCATAACAAGGTATCCCAGTCATCAAATATCTCAACAATGAGTTGAAATCACTTTTGGCATCCACCAAACTCAGGCTATCACATAATTGTCACAATGCAACTCTTTACAATATTTCTAATTCATCGCATTATCATGCGTAACGGACTACCCTGTAGGTATCCTAACAGTGTACACGGCTCATTAGTCTCATCACAATCTCAGTGCGTAATATGAGTGTAGGGCGGCCTACCATATAGGTATCCTAAGAGACGGCTCACAAGCCTCATCGCACCCCCGTGCGGACGGACTGTTAGACAAAGCATCCAAACTTAACTCAATGGTCTATACAAATGGAATATCGACGCACCACAACATGTAGTACTGAATTGAGCTCATCAATGATATTTATCTCATGTATAAACTGTGTATGTCTGGTATATTGATGCACAATCTCATATAGCACTGAGTTGTGCTCATCAACGATATCCAATATGTGCATAAACTATCTGTAACTCAAGTGTAATCAGCTCAACACTATTCAAAATCCCCTTTAGAATACTCATGTGTGTACTATGATACTATTCATGTATATTCATGTCCATACATGTACTATTGTCCGACTCAAACTCCACGATCGCATCTCAAAACGGTGCAACACATGTTCAGGAAAAGTCTTAGTAGTTGACTACAAAGCATAGTAGTAGACTACTAAGAGTCCATCCAGCCTCTGTGAGGCATGTGTCACGATTAGTAGTCGACTACTAAGCACATTAGTCGACTACTCTGTAATATTCCAATTTCTAGAAATCCAAACTGAATATGAGTAGCCGACTACTAAACTTAGTAGTTGACCACTCTGTCAAAACATGCATTCTTTCATGCATGAACAGAGCTTATCATTCACTATATACTTATCATGAGATTTAGTACAAATGAAAACATGTAATATTCAATAGAAATCATCCTGAACATAAAACAAATCTATTAACTTGTTCTAATTAGGGATTAACATCCTAATTAATCAATTTCCTCAATTAGCTCTTAATTAAACAACATAATTATCAACACTTGATGAAAACTACTCATGAACAGAGGTGAAACTTCATTTATACATGTTTATATGACTTAGGTATCACAAACCTAGGGTTTTAGCCTGATTAGCTTACAAGAAAACTCAATTAGACAACTAATTATGGTTTACTCATGATTTAAACATAATTATAAAGTTAAAATAAAATTAGCATCAATCCTAATGATCATGATCATGTTTCTATTATCAACAACAAAGATTTAACTTCAGATCTAGCATAGGGTTAAGATTTATCATCAAAAATCTAATTTTTTTATCACATTAGGTTACACTTAACCATGAATACATCAATTAAACATCTTCAGGATTTTAAATAATTATAGGAATAGATTTAGATAAAGATGATCTTGCCTCAAACGTTGTGTTGAACTCCTGAAAACGCGTGCAAGATCCCTTTTTCATTAGAAACCACAAAGCCTCGCCTTTCTCTTAACAAACGCCTCGAGATCTCTTAAAACTCGCACTTCAGGGTTAGGGTTTGAGGAGGAAGGTGACTATTGTTAATCTCATATGAAATAGGGTAAAAAGAGCTTTAAAACGAGTATATGTACGCATATATACAACTAGGTTCGAAATAAAACGAATACAACCCGAAACCCATAAGAAAACTAGAAAAGCCCGACTAGTCAGCTAATACTACTATTAGTCGACTAATGGCCTTACTAGTCGACTACTAACAATGTAGTCAACTACTATTAGCACATATACAGATTTTTGCATGCTTTCGTGCATGTATCTCTTCTAAGCTCATATATATACATTGGATTGATCTCAAATCAATCCCTAACATACTCAAACATCAAAATATGTTATTTATCATATTATAACATATTTATTATTATATATCATAATATACTCAATTTTACGTGGTTTAATAGTCAACTATATTGTAAAACTTAAGTTTCTGTAAGTTGAAACTGAGAATGAGTAGTCGACTATTAAGGAGAGTAGTCAACTACTCTGTAAATATGAAGTTTCTGGATATTTGACTGAGGATTCTATAGTTGACTACTAAGAGGATTTGTCGACTACTAATACTAAGATATGAGATATTTGATATATTTTGAGACACATTTTATATCTATAAACTCTAATAGTTAACTTAGGGGATTTCTATAGTTAACCACACACTAAGCATGTGTTAGTGTGTTCTAAATACTATGTGCATGTATGTATTGTGAGTGATTGAGGCTTTTACAAGAATCTAAACAAAAAAATGTAAAATAAAATTTGACAATTTACACACATATTCTCTTTGCTTGTCTTGTTGCCTTGAACTCATCCATGCACTTAGTTCACATATCTTGAGCATATCAGATGTTTGTATTTTGTTATCTGCATTGATATGTTAGTGCATATATAATACAAAAATTAAATAAATTATTATCATCAAAATTATATCTTGGGGTCAAGCTATCCAACGTAGCTACCCGAGACTTACACATTGAAGGACATCCAGAGGTTGAACGGGAAGATAACCACACTGGGTACTTCCTCTCCAAATCAACCAATTGGAACCTCCCATTTTTCAAAATTCTAAGAGGAAGCAAGGAGCTGAAGGAAAGCAAGAGCTAGATGGTCGAGTGCAGCACAACCTTCAGATATCTCAAGGCATACTTGAGCACTAAGCCGCTGCTAAGTCAACCTAGGGAAGGGGAGACCTTGTATTTATACTTGGCCGTCTCTCCCGAAGTCATCAGCTTTGTTCTGGTTTGATAAGAGGAGAACACCTAGAAGCCAGTCTACTATGTCAGTAGAATATTGAAGGCGGGTGAAATTAACTATCCTCTCATCAAAAAAGGCTTCATTCATCCTCATCACCACTGCTAGAAGGCTTCACCCCTACTTCCAAGCACATTCAATAATTGTGCAGACTAACTTGCCTCTGAAGAAGGCACTCGGGACTCCCACCACTTTAGGAAGAATGGTCGCTTGGTCAGTCGAGCTCAGCAAGCATAATGTACAATTCAAACCATGGACAATAGTTAAGGCCCTGATCTTAGCAGACTGCCTTATTGAATCAACCCCACCAGAGGATGAATCAAATGAGTCCTTACCGGTAGCACAACCGAAGTCTTCGATCCCTCAAACAGCTAAGGCGCCTACCCTTTGGATGCGCCTCACACTTGAATATAGCTCGTCAGAGTTCACCTCTTAGTGGTTGCTGAAAGTAGACGATCCTCTGGTGAGGCCGGTAGTAGAGTAAGAGTAGTCTTATGCAGCCTTGACAGATTGACGCTCGAGCACTCCATTAGTTTTGCATTCTCAGCCTCTAACAATGAGGTCGAGTGTGATGCACTTCTAGCTGGTCTTTGAGCCACATTAGCGGTAAGAGCTGAGTGCATCTATATTTTGGTTGACTCCCAACTTGTTGTCCATGAGGTGAATGGAGAATATGCGGCCAAAGATTCTTAGATGGTTTAATATTTGAAGGTGGTTAAAGATCTATTAGCCAATTTTGTCTATTTGAGAATCACCCAAGTCCCCCGTGACCTTAATGCTCAAGTGGATGCTCTGTCCAGACTCGGATTAACTAGTTCGGAAGCAGTTCGGGGCTAGTGTACATTGATACCCTCAAGCACCCCAGCATCATCAAGGCATTAGAGGTTGTCATGCAAGCTGAGACACCCATTGAGCCGTGTTGGATCAATCCCATCATCCAGTATCTAACAGGGGAAACCCAACCCGATCCTCTTACGATTTGCTACTTGTGTAGGGAAGAACAACTTACTCTAGAACCAAACATTCAAAGAGTTAAAGGATATCTATCAACTTAATTCTTCTATTTGACTGTTTGATATCAGGCATCAACAACCTTCACATCATTTTCATGAATAAGCCCAAAGTAGGTCAAAAGACCTTGGTACCTATTTAAGATAAAGCAAAGGCATGTCATCAATTTGGTTGATTCTGACAAAAAGACCTTAGCACCCCTTATCATAAGTCAAAGGCACGTACCCTAAGACCGTGGTGTCATCACAGACAAACCCAAGGTACAAGGTCAAGTCATCTCCAACTTAAGGCACAAAGCCGAGTCACCTTGACCTTAAAACAAATCGATACTAAAGACAGATTGCAAACTCTTAAACACAAGAATGTAATCTCAAAGGTACTCAGTTCAAATTGATAAAAATATCTTTTGCAGAAATGCTACAAAAAAAGAGAAGATATATAAGCCCCTAAGGTGTCAAACTCAGTATAGATGCTGGTAGATCAGCACCAGAGCTAGGAACAGGAGCCAAAGGCGAACCAATGGTAGCAAAAATTTGCCTAGGAGCTGATGAACCTCAGAATTGACCTCCTCACCTTTCTTCTCTCCTGACTTACTCACCCAGCTATCGCAAGCCGAGCCCTCATTTGCCTCCTCAGCCGACTATCCATCATCCTCGTCGCCACTCTTGCCATTAAGCGTGAGCCCCCTCACTACTTCTCTATCTCCTGGAGCATGCCAAGATAGCTGGGCACCCTTGGAGGATAGTAGAACGTGCCAGGATCGCTTTGAAGTTCAACCGAAAGCTACACCTCGAGTTAGCCGTATCCAGCCTTTCAAGCCAACGCCACCTCCACCTTTCTAAGAGTGTTATGGCAATAGCCTTCAGCAACCTTGAACTAATGGGCCTTAGAATCCAGATGAACGAGGCATCACTACCGTGCCTAGACCTGACAAGGGACGACTCACGCTATCGCTAGGTTTCAAACATAGCATGAGTGCTCTCTAGCGTGAGCTTTTTGTGAGCAGTCTACTCTTTTAGGTCGATCAGTAGGTTCTAGGCATCTAGACGATCTGATCAAGCTCGCACATAAGCATCATTCCTGTCTCGCCTCTCAACCTTGAACTCCTTGAATATATATTTTATCATATCGTCTTATTCATGGAGCTTGTGTTAGTGGTCCTCTCGAAGCTTGCTGATCTCGACTGACTTCTTGCTGTTCCAAGTCTTCAATCCATCAATCATCCCCTCCTGTATCACCACCTCTCGACGCTACTTGTCCTTGCTACTTTTCAAGATAGCCACCTCATCCTTCCTAGTAGCCAATGCTAAGAGAGTCCTCTCGAGTTTGGCCTTCTGAGCCTCCAACTCCCCTTGGAGCTTGAGATAAGAGGTTCAAACTTCTCATATCGATTGAAAAAGCTCCTCTTCCACTAGAGCTCCCTGGATCATATAGCCCTTCAAACACTGATGGAGACTGACATCTGGCATCTCACTGAGGATCTCATCATCACGAGGCAAGTAGAACTGCTCAACAGCTCTAGTCTGGGTGATTCGAGACCCTATGGCCGACCCTCTCTTGTTGAGATGTCGCCTGGGTTCGAATTTGAACTTCTACTATGACTCCCTATCATAGCACGGACCAACTCTGGAATACCCCATCAGCAACATACTCATCTCGTCCTATTTCTCCTCCTTAAGCTCATCAATATAATGAGGATACGGCCATATGAATCCATTAGTAGGAGCCTCCCCTTTAGCAACCGGCACTTTTTCCTACTGATGAGCCAACTTGGCGAGTTTATTAGAGGCCTCTCTACCCTTAATTGGGACCTCATCTCCTTCAGTCGAGGCCATTTCAACTCCGGTTGAGGTCGTATCTGCCTGTTCTCCTCGAGCAGGAGACCAATCATTAATGATGATGATGTCAGCTTTTTGAGCAGGGATGGTAGTAGCATCTGTCCCTGCTACTTGTGGAGGCAGAATCCCCGTTGGTGGCTGGCTTGTTGCATCCCTCTGAGTAGGAGAGACCACACCTGCCTCCATAGCAGCTTTAGCCGTATTTTTAGGGCATCGGCTACCCACTTTCTTCTGCCTTTTCTTCTTTTCAGACCTCTCAGCCTGGACTGCAACAGACTCGATTCGGCTAATCAAGCTGCTATCTTGGCCGCATTAGCCTGTACGATCTTTGCCTCTTTAGGGGCCAGATCAGGATGGAGACATTTCTTCAGCCTCGTCGGGGGCCCTCACCGAGTTTGAATAGGCGTAATCATCAGCACCATCTCGGCCTCATCTGAACCCAGTGTTAGCGTGGCCGGCCACGCTTCATCATCCAATCAGAGAATTAAGGAGATTTTAACGACTCACAGGACTGAGTTGTCAAAGAGATTCTCAACACGACAAAAACTGATGTAAGCCCTTATCATATCGAGTGCACACTTCTCGTCATTCAACAGTAGCCCAGGCCACAAAGCATCCTTGTTGATCTTGGGCTAGCTGGAACAAGCTAGGATAGAGTCGTCCCGAACACCTAGATGAATTTCTCCTTCCAATCCTTATTAGACTCAGGAGAGATGACGACAATCTTATCTCCCCTACAATACTTGGAGATAATAACGACCCTCGTGCTAGTTCACCTTCACACAAACAAGGTGGCCGAGAATCCTCAGGGTCAGGTCAGCTCTCATCCAGTGGTAGATAACAATGAACCCTACCAGAGTGGTGATGGAGTTCAACTTCATTTGTGATGGAGACACCCCTAAGGTCTCAAAGATACAATAGAGAAAAGGATGCAGTGTTAGGCGTAGCCTATACTCTATGTGTTTGAGATACACTGAAGCGATGCTATCGCCGTGATTGTACACTACCCGTGTACGCACCGATGTCATTAGGAAAAATGCCCTATGGATGTCGTACTTGTCGTATAGACTCTCTAGCAGCAATGGCAGTAATTTAGAGTGGAATTTTTGCAGCTAGTTGATCCGAACCTCATTCTGAGCCATGGAAGATGGAGACACCATCAGATCTGAGAGTTCATTAGAGAAAATATCAAAGAATCAGAGTTCTTTCACAGAAGAAGTGTTCAAGAGATTTTGTGAACTGGAAATATTTCCTACATTAGAGCCACCATACTTATAGGCAGAAGGGCCGACAGGTGGCAAGATCACTGTGTTCTACTCATCTCCTAACCAATAGCCAAGATCATTCCTAGAATACGAGGCGACCACTCCAGGATCGAAGCGCCCCTCATCTTAGCGAGCCTACAATCCTCACACAAGAGTTGTAGTGGCCACAGCTCAAGATCTTCTACAACATCAGCAATGTCACATCAGAAGAGACTCTTTGGCAGCCCCTTATAAATTCACCTTGGCACCCGACCAGCTATGATTCTATTTCAATTGGACTCGGCCACTCCGAGTTCGAGTGAAAAGGAGCATCTGTTGTATCATTTAACCTAATTTTTAACCCTCCTCTTAGAGTTAAGATGGGCTCTCACTCGACCATATCACTTTTATTGGCCCCCCATTCAATCAAGGTCATGTTGATAACTTACAAGACCAACTAAAAAGGCAGTACTTATCATCTAGCTCGTGGAACCAAGTCGAGAGGCAGTTTGTCCTCGAACTCCTCACCAATAGTTGTCCGTCATTATCATGTCTAGTGGCACTAATCTCTATGACTCATTACCCTACATACCTCCTCAATAACCATACCATCAAGTCAATGGTGACTCATCACATCTGCAGTCAACACCTGCGAAGCTATTTGCTGATTCAGCTATCTGCTTGGACTCGGCTGGAGTTATGCTTCTACCCCTCTCAACTAGGTATCTATAGGAACAAAACTCCTACTTGTAGAGGTGATCAGGACAAGAGTCCCCCAGGGGACTATAGGTACACCAATTCTGGCTAATTAACTTAACGCCTTCAGAACTTATTCAGTTCATTAGTTACTCACTAAAGCTCTATACTGACTTGATTGTCAAAGGAATCATCGAAGAATTCAACTCCAGTCCACTAACATGTTCATTATGTAGCTCTCTTATTCTCAACAAGGGATTAGCCATATGAAGGAATGAGGGGACCTATATCACCCATATTCTCTTTAAGCCCCATTGCTGATTCGGGATTATCTACTAACCTCGCTGTTGCATCCCAGGACATCAAATTGTTACTAATTTAAACTCTCTCTATTTTATTTATAAGAGACTAAATAGACTAGGAAAGACCTATCTAGTTGGAGATAAAAAGAAAAAACAAATGGCCGATATGAAATCATCAAAACTACAAATCAACGTTATTACCATCCATAGTGAAACACAATCATCGATGGTCTCCTATCGTCCATTGATGGTTCCCTATGCTCCATCGATGGTTCTAAATTTAGTCTCCCTAGTTATTCACTATAAACCATTGATTATCAAAGCGACTATTGATGGTATCCTCGTGACCATCGATGATCCATTGGCTAAAATCAACATTCAAAGGGTTTTAAGGCACAATTTTAACAAGTCCATCTTTCCTGTACTCACACCACAAAAGAAATCACAACTGAAGCTTTGATACCAGTTGTAGACTGCAGGAGAGTATTGATGGTCATGTTTGGCCATCGATGGTAACGACGATGATTTGCAGTTTTGATGATTTAATGTTAGGCGTTCATTTTTTCTTTTGATCTCCACCTTCTACCAAGTTCTGGATACCTCTTTCTTGATCTATTATGGTCTCTTATACAAAAAATAGAGAGTTTAGATTAGTAAAAATAATCAAAATAGGAGGGTTTGAAAAGGAGAGTTTGAGGGTTTAGGCTTTTGTCTTGTTCTTATACTTCTTTCTCTTTTGATAGTAGAATCTCTCTGATGTCTCTGCCATGGATGTAGCCCAAATTTGGATGAACCATGTAAATCTCTGTGTTTACAATTGCTTTTGGTTTATTCTCGTGCATATTCTTCGCAATTATTTCCGCTTTACTGTGCACTTGTTCTAACATCTATCTATTAATTTTAGTTGATGAAGTTATGGTTTTTATGATGGTGGTCTTAATTGCTTTCACCTCTTCTTTCTATGTGATTTTATGATGGGTATCTTAATTATTTTAGCTCTGATTTTTGTCTTTTTCCCCTATTTTAATTTGGATAGAATCGATGACCTCTAATAACTTTTAATGAAGTGTATAATAATAATTATTATCTTTGAAAACAAAGTTATAATCCAGTTTTCAAATTTTCTAAATTTTAGATACTACAAAATTTTATAAGTCCAATCAAGTTTTGGAGGAATTTGTTAGTAAATGTTGATATAATATAAGGGTGTTTTTCTACAAAACTGGACCTGTATATCATGACCTTGGTTATTTGCTCACATTTTAACCTCTTTAATCATAATGAAATATGCAGAAGGGAAAAAAGAAAGAGAGAAAAAGAAGAGGAAGAAGAAGAAGAAGAAGAATATGTTATTTGATGAAATACCACCAAAGTCACAAATAGACAGGCTATAAAGGCATTAATTTATCTTTTCAAATGATTCTTGTGTCATGTTATATCTATTTATGAACTCAGTAAGCTTCAAGGCTATCCATAATGCAGCCAACCCCGTAAATTACATGATGCATGTGTTGGATTAAATCTTGTTATGGGCACATATGTTATATTAGTGTGTAATGCTATCCTTAAGATTGACTCGCATAAAGTGATCAATTAGTTAATTTGGGTCAATGGGTATTTAATTTAATCATGGGCTAATTGTGCATATACCAAGTTGTAATTATAACTTGATCAGGGGCCAAGTTATAAAAGGCCAAATTATAAAAGTACAACATCTATAAATAAGGGGTTATAGTCCCTAATCTGAGATTACATTCTCTATTCTCTAAATCCCCATCTAAAAGAGAGACCCTCAAGATTAGAAGATCAAACCCTAATTCAGATCCGTACAAATTCGTCATGGATTCAGGTATGCTTCCGCTCTTCTTATTATAATTAATCTCTTTGAATCAATCACAGTTATATATTGTATGTTTTAGATCGATTAAGATCTACAATTAGTATTAGAGCCACCATGATTAATTCTTAGAGATTTAAGATTAAGATTAAGAAATTAGGCTTCTTTGATCTTAATTTTGTTTTATTAAGATCTGTTGATGCACTATAGTGTGCATGAATCTTGTTATGTTGCATGCATGAACAGTAAACTCATGTTTTGGTTTGATTTTGTCTTTCGGCTATTGAATCTGGATCAAACTCTTGATCCAGATTGTGTGCAACTTATCAATTTTCGGTTTGAAAAATATATATATCATCATCTGCATCTTTATTTGGTTTGGCATTGATCGCTGGGCTCCTCACCAACGATGTATTTGCTGGCAGCCCCACTGTCAAATGAAGACAGTGGCGATAGGAATCAGGAACCCTAGGATTTCAACCCTAGGGTGCAGGAGCCTAAGCGGCGGTAGCGGCGGTTTAGAAACTTAAGGTCGTGTAGAAAATGAGGGCACAGGAGGTTAACTCATTTCAGGTGAGCTGGTCGGCAACTCTGCGGGTGAGATCGAGCCCTTAGATGCAGGCGAACTTTGTCGGGTACGTCAGCAGGCGAATCTCATCAGCAAGGGCTCAGGCGAGCTCTAAATTATTTAGGCGAGCTTGAGCCTATTCAGGCAAGCTCGAGCATATTCAGGCAAGCTCGAGCTCTACTCAGGCGAGCTCTAAACTCTTCAGGCGAGCTCTAAACTCTTCAGGCGAGCATGAGCCTATTCAGGCGAGTATGAGACTATTCAGGCGAGCTCGAGCCCTATTCAAGTGAGATTGGTCTCGATTTCAGGCAAGCTTGGTCTCGATTACAGGCGAGCTTTCAAACGCTCAATTCAAGCGAGCTTAGGGCTCGATTCAGGCGAGTTTCGACCTCTATTACAGGTGAGCTTGGTCTCAATAGCTTCGATCTGTTGAAGCAGGCGAGCTTTTGAATCTCGATTCAGGCAAGCTTTTGAACCTCAATTTCAAGCGAGCTCAGAACTTTCAATTGAAAGCGAGCTTCGTCAGCTCGATTGGGATTTACAGGCGAGCTTCGGATACAGTTGAGAAGAAATAAAGACTTTTCTTCTTATACAGCCAAAAGCCCACTAAAGGTAATTTAGTTTGGGCCTTTAAGTTTTTGGGCCTGTAGTTAATTGAGGATTATTTGAATGATCAAATAATTTTATTAAGGTTATGGACCTGTAACAATTAAGTTATGTATTATTTGTATTAATCAAATAATTTAAAAAAATTGTAGGCCATTAAATTTCTTAATGGCCCTTTCTATGTTTAATTAAAATAGAGAAATCTATTTTAATTACTCAAGTAAATTTCAGAAATTCATTTAATATGATTAAAATAAATTTGGTAGTTAATCAATTATTTAATTTAAATAAAATAACACTATGGTATTAATTATGTCTCTCATTCCAATTGATTAATTAAAACAAAATGTTTCCAAAATAACATCTCTTGTGTAGATTGTTCATGAGGGATGTTATATGTTTGTATGTATGTCTTCGTGTAAATATTTAATCAGCCTAAAAGAAGGTTAATATTTATTTAGATTGCATACACATTATGCGATGATAAACGTGTGACAATTATAAGGTTTACATGTGAATAATAAATCATTTCAAAGATAGTTTCATTATTTGACATGAGTTATTATCAGCATTTGATCATTGCAACAAGATATCACTTGCAATTAATATTACTGTCTAAAGACTTGATATTAATGTTGTGCTGGATATCTTGACATGGGATTTGTCTTTATTTGAATTTTATTGATTACTAATTATAGTTAATAATGTAAACATCTTTTGTTTATTTCAGCTAATGCATATGCTGCAATAATTTCTACAAACATAAATTTAGTTTCCATGCTCAATAGGACAAATTTTAAGGTTTAGAAAGAGAACATTTTAATTGTTCTTGGCTGCATGGATCTAGACCTTGCATTAAGGACTGAACAACCCTAACTTCTCACTACGGATAGCACTCCTAATGTAAAAAAGGAGTGTGAGAAGTGGGAGCGTTCAAATCGCATGAGTCTAATGATCCTTAAGCGTAGCGTTCCGAAAGCTTTCAGGGGCATAGAATTCGAAGGGGTTACTAAAGCTAAAAATTTCATTGTTGAAATTGAGAAACGTTTTGCTAAAAACGATAAGGTAGAAACAAGCACACTTTTAGCTCGCTTGATTTCGATGAAGTATAAAGGCAAAAAAAATATCAGGGAGTACATTATAAAATGTCTCATATTGCTTCAAAACTTAAGGTACTTAAACTCGATCTATGTGATGAGTTACTGGTGCATCTGGTTCTGTTGTCTCTTTCTGCATAATTCAATCAATTCAAGGTCAGTTACAACTGCCAAAAGAAGAAATAGACTCTAAATGAGCCCATTTCATACTGTGTGCAAGAAGAAGACATGTTGAAGCAAGATAAGACTGAAAGTGCTCATTTGGCCTATGTCTCTAAGGATAAGGGCAAGAAAAGGAAAACTGATAATGAAGCTGCTAAGGGTCCAGTTCAGAAGAAATAACATAAGGATGATCAGGGTTGTTTTATTGTAACAAATATGGACACGTAAAAAAGAATTGTACCAAATATCACGCCTAGCGTATTAAGAATGGTATGTTCCTTACTTTAGTCTGTCCTGAGGTTAATTTAGCTTCCGTATCTAGAAACACTTGGTGGTTAGATTTTGGTGCTACTACTCACATAAGTGCCTCTATGCAGGGTTGCTTAAGCTATCGAAAGCCAAGTGATGGTGAAAGACACATCTTTGTGGGTAATGGATAATCGGTAGACGTAGAAGCAATTTGGTACTTTAGGTTGTTGTTAGGAACTGGTTCTTATTTAGATTTGAAAGATACTTTTATAGTACCATCTTTTAGACAGAATTTGGTTTAGTTTCTGTATTGGACAAATTAGGTTATTATTGTTCGTTTGGAAAGAATTAATTCAGTTTATCTGTAAATTCAAATATTATAGGAACTGGTTACTTGAGTATTTATGATAACATATATTTTCTTGATATAATTACTTCTTATAATGAAACCTTGCATGTGGAATCACGTGGCACTAAGAGTAAATTAAATAAGGAAAATTCAGCAACGTTATGATATAAGCAATTGATTCATATCTCAAAAGATAGAGTTGAGCGTCTTGTGTCTGATGGCCATTTAGATCCCCTTAATTTTTTAGATTTTGACATATGTGTTAAATGTATCAAGGGAAAACAGACTAAAGTTAAGCGATTAGGTGCCAACAGATCTTTAGATGTCTTAGAATTGATACATACAGATATTTGTGGGTCATTTCGTACGACATCTTAGAATGATCAATAATATTTTATATCATTCATAGACGATTACTCACGTTATGGGTACCTATATTTCATTCATGAGAAATCTAAGTCCTTAGACATGTTCAAAGCTTTTAAAGCTGAAGTTGAGAATCAACTCAACAAACGGATTAAAACCGTTAGATCTGATCGTGGTGGTGAATACTACAGCAGATATGATGGTTCAGGTGCACAATGTTCAGGACAATTTACTAAATACCAAGAGGAATATGGTATCATCTCACAGTACACCATGCCAAGGTCACTCAGCATGAATGGTGTAGCTGACAGACGAAATAGGACTCTTAAGGATATGGTAAGAAGTATAATTGCTCATTCTTCTTTACCAGAGTCACTCTGGGGAGAAGCATTAAAGACGACAGCTTACATTCTGAACAGAGTACAAAGTAAAACAGTTACAAAAATATCTTATGAGCTTTGGACTAGTCGAAAGCTCAGTTTAAAGCACTTACGCATTTGGGATGTCCAGCTGAGGCAAGGCTTTATAAGCCAAATGAAAAAAAATTAGACTCCAAAACAGTTAGCAGCTACTTTATTAGGTATTCTGAATGATCTAACGGTTATAAGTTTTATAATCCCACACTCAAGACTATTTTTGAGACGGAAATAGTAACATTCTTTGAGGATGTTGAGTTTGGGGGGAGAAATAAGGTTAGAGACATTGCTTTTGAGGAAGAATTGGCTTCAGATCCAATTCATACAGACACTTTTGATAATATTCAGGTTCATATACCTATTATTGATCAAGACGTTAATCCAGAACCTTAAGAAGACACTGTCGAACAACTCCCTGTTCTAGAAGAACAAACTCAACAACCTTAAGAACCAGTGTCATTAAGGAGATCCACTAGAGAAAGGAGAAATGCTATTCTAGATGATTATATTGTATTTCTCTAAGAACATGAGGAAAATAGTGGAATGTTGGAGGATGATCCAATCGACTTCCATCAGGCCATGAAAAGTTCTAACTCTCAAAAGTGGATTGATGCCATGAATAAAGAGTACAGGTCTATGCAAGACAATAAGGTTTGGGAACTTGTTCCATTGCCATAAGGTGTAAAACTAATTGGTTGTAAATGGATATTTAAAACCAACAAGGATGAAAATGGAAATGTGGAGAGGTATAAGGCACGTCTTGTAGCTAAATGGTATATACTCAAAAGGAATGTATTGATTATACAGAGACTTTCTCTCCAGTTTTATCGAAAGACTCTTTTAGAACAATAATGACGCTTGTTGCTCACTTAAATCTTGAGTTACATCAGATGGATGTTAGGACTGTATTTCTCAGTGGAGACATTGATGAAATAATCTATATGGTGCAAACAAAAGACTTTGTGTCAGGAGACCCGAAGAATATGGTCTGCTAATTAAGAAAATCCATCTACGGACTCAAGCAAACTCCTCGTCAGTGGTATCACAAGTTTCAACAAATAATTATCTCGTTTGGTTTTGAGATGAATATTATTGATGACTGTGTATATCACAAGTTCAGTAGGAGTAAGTATATTTTCTGGTTCTGTATGTCGATGACATATTGCTTGCCACTAATGATATAAGCATGTTGCACGAAACCTAGAGATTTCTTTTAAAGAATTTTGAGATGAAAGATCTTGGGGACACATCTTTTATATTAGGAATCCAAATACTTCGAGATCGTTCTCGAGGTATACTTAGATTATCACAAAAGAGCTATATCGATAAAGTACTCCAAATATTTGGCATGCAAGATTGCAGACTAGGTGACACCTCTGTTGCTAAAAGAGATAAGTTCAGTTTCAATCAGTACCCTAAATGAAATCTTGAAATTCAGGAAATGCAGAAGATTCCTTATGCTTCGGCTGTAGGAAGTCTAATGTATGCTCAGGTGTTTACGCATTCGGATATTGCGTACATTGTTAGTATGTTAGACAGATACTTAAGAAACTCTGGTATGGATCATTGGATAGCAGTCAAAAGGATTATGATGTATCTTTAGAAAACAAAAGATTATATGCTTACATATAGAAAATCAGAACAATTAGAGGTCATTGGGTACTCTGATTTTGATTTTGCTGGATACCAAGATAGCAAAAAGTCTACATGAAGCTACATTTATATGTTAGCAGGAGGAGCTATATCCTAGAAAAATATCAAACAATACTTGTAGCTTCCTCCACTATGACAGCAGAGTTTGTAGCATATTATGAAGCATCTAATCAGGGAATATGGCTGTAAAATTTTGTCACTGGACTACGCATTTTGAAAAATATTGAAAGACCACTTAAGTAATTTTGTGACAATAAATCTGCAGTTATGTATTCTAATAATAACAAGAGCTCGACTAAGTCAAAACACATTGACATTAAGTTCCTAGTTGTGAAAGAAAGGATGTAGAGTGGACAGATATTCATAGAACACATTAGGACAAACTCCATGATAGTTGATCCTCTTATAAAAGGATTACCACCCAAGGTCTTTCATGAGCACACTGCTCGTATGAGTGTGGTACTATTTGAGGATATCATGATTCAGTGAGAGTTTATAATTTTTTGGTGCTTTATGTTTGGTTGTATCGTCTGATCAGAATAAAGTATTCAGTTCATACACTCTGTTTCATTTTGTTTGGTATTGACGTCACTAAAGTTTAAGGAAGGACCAGTTAAAAATAGACATGCACAGATCACATTGCATGTAATTTTCATGCTACACATCCATGAGTGATCTATGTCATTTGATTGTATTGGTATATGTGACCATTAATGGGTTTAGTCACGATAAATATAACGAAGGCCGCTTTGATCCTAAATTGATATACTCAATGAACGAGATTGTTTGGAAATGCCCTTATTTGTGATAGCAATTTTTGAACTCATAAGGTTGTACATACTTTAAGGAAACATATGGTGCCTCAGTGGGAGATTGGTGGATTAAATCTTGTTATGGGCACATATGTTATATCAGTGTGTAATGTTATCCTTAAGGTTGACCCGCATAAGGTGATCAGTTAGTTAATTTAGGTCAATGGTTATTTAATTTAATCATGAGCTAATTACGTAGATACCATATTGTAATTATAATTTGATGATGGGCCAAATTAATCTCTTTGAATCAATCACGGTTATATATATTGTATGTTTTAGATCGATTAAGATCTACAGAGTGAGCTTTTCAAAATGAGTTCTCACAAAATCTACTTCTATGGCGACTTAACTGTGTTTGTATAGAAATAAAAACAGAGCTAATGTTGCGATTTGAGATATATACCTCCTATTTTAGGAACAAAGGTTCTACACCCATAAAGTCAACCGGTATTCACCGAAGAATTACATTTTTTCTTTGTTTGACACAGTTTTTAGCCTGAACCCACGTTGATCTTCGTTCTATTATGATGACATCATATTGCACTGAAGTAGACGAATTAAAGGGGGGCCATATGACATCTTGATTCTCTCTAGTGATTGAACAATTTTTTTAATTTAATCATTCTTATTTTTGTTACAACTTTCAAGTGGCTGAGGAGGGTCAACTTTTTTGAACAATACCTCAAATTCTGCTACGGGAAACATTTCTCAGAAGAAACGCAGATGAAGAGTAAGGTCCAAGTATTAGTTGAAATTCCCTTCCTATCTTTTGATATCAACTTTCCTCTAATAATTGAAAAAAAAATTCCCCGCTAGTCAAATTCAACCCACAATCCTGAACTCATATCCCGTCTCAGCTGATATCAAAGAAAATTGATGGAAGAGAAAATGAGCCTCGCCCATTATAAAAATACAATGGCCCGTAAACATTCAAATATTTATTATCACTTCAATAGGACCATTTCAATCAGGGGAACATTTTTTAGCACAAACAACAGAAAATAACAAGAAGTTGCCTATAACTAGCTAAACATCTAACGACTCTCTGATACCATAAGAACAAGATAGAAACAAAAGAAGCTACAATTTAGCAAATCTCATCTAATCTTCAAATCTAAAAACCGATTGATTCTACCATTCTTCCCTCCCTCTATGTGAACGTCACATTCCTATCATTGAAGAAATTGCTCTCGTCCGTTATCTGCTCGAGAATCTTTCTCCTTTGATCCTGAAATCTTCATCTCGTCACAAAAATGCTGTTGTTTCGGAAGTTTTACAACCTTATCATGATGGCACAGGATGGTTTTGACGTTAGGACAGCATGAGCTTCTACTCAACATAAGCTGTCAGCAATAGCGATAGGACTCCTTTCATGACGTTTCTGATAATTACTGAATGTGTTGAAAACTTCCTTCTCCAGAACTGTGGTTTGCTTCTGCTGCTGCTCATTAGTCCTAATGCTGCTCGTCTGCTGTAGAAATTGGACGAGTGAGAAAAATATATCCATTCTTGTCACATCTCTGTTTGCCTGGCAATGCATCCAAGATTAGCAATCTCAAAATTCAAAAAACATCAGATGTCATATCAGCTTTCTGTGTTCTTAATTACCTCAATCAGGAAACGAGCCCATATCTTACTCTCTCGAATCTCCATCACCCCCTTCAGAATTGTCAGCCCAAATCCCTGTATAACGTCTGCTATCTCAAGAAAGAATCCTCTCTCTTCACAGAGCATCTGTTACATGTGATAAACAAAGATTTATATACAAATGTTGATTATATCGTGCTAGGAGAAATTAAATTAGGGTTAATTGCAATAAACCCCTGTAGTATTGTTGTTTTGAACTTACTACCCTTGTAGTTTCGTTGTTGCAGATAGATATCACGGGTTATCTTTTTTTCTCTTTCAACCTGGGTGAAATTTTGATCAACATTAACCTAATGTAAAATTAGTGAGAGTCTACCTAAGGGTTAAAATTAGACACAGGTTTATCTACAGCAATGAAATTACAGGGATTGTATGTTCAAAACAACCATACAAAAGGGGTATGTGCAATTAACCGTGATAAGTATAATCAGGTTCTGATTTTAACCTCAACTAGCATCTGGCCAGGGGGATTAAGATCCTCAACTAATATTGGACACACCATTGTTTGTCCTGCAACTTCATAGGCCCATGTAGCACCACCGGAACCAGCTCCACTGCTTGAATTGTCTTTAAGGACAACGCCACTTTCATTGCCAATCATCTACAAGAAAAGAATAAAAAGAATATAATTTAGATAAAATTTACATTGAAGATATTTGTTAATGGAAGAATAAGGAACTCTGCAAACCATTAAGAATTACACCTTCAGCTCATCAGATAGTTTAAGGTTGTCAGCATATTTAGTCACGCTTTGCAAGAAGAGCATGTGCTTGATCGTTCGGTCCAACAAAGTGTCAATGCTGCACTGTTGCATCAATAAATTCAATAAAAAGAATATCAAAAAAGAAATCATGACTGATTGATA
Source organism: Asparagus kiusianus (assembly GCA_022839385.1). Classification (NCBI taxonomy): domain Eukaryota; kingdom Viridiplantae; phylum Streptophyta; class Magnoliopsida; order Asparagales; family Asparagaceae; genus Asparagus; species Asparagus kiusianus. The sequence goes on from BQKN01000553.1 coordinate 37,198, forward strand.
AAATGAAGGGTGAATTCCGGATAGTCCCCCTACTGTTCTATTATTGTAGATAGACGCCCACTGTGAAATTCTTTGATTCTTTAACCCTCAAGGAAAGTTATATAGTTTTTTGGGATAATTTCACAAAACCCCCTGAACGTTGGGGATTTTCACATAAACCCTTTAAACTTTGTTTATCTCACATAAACACCCTAAACTTTGGGGCGTCTCACAAAAACCACCTGAATTTTGAACTTTTCTCACTGGATCCCCTCCTGAGTTGCAAGTAGCTAAAATTTCTTTGAGGGGAAAAAAAACGAAAATCTGGAGAGGGTATGCTGACTGTAAATGAGAAATGACAAAATTAGTGATTTTTTCTCTCAAGTATATCTCAGTTATCTGCAAATTACTAGGTAGGGGGTTCACTGAGAAACGGTTAAACGTCATGGGAATTTTGTTAGACACGCTAAAGTACGGGGGGTTATATGAGATAAACAAGGTTCAGGGTGGTTATTTGAAACCCTCCTTGAAGTTCAGGGGGTTTACGTAGAACTAGCCCCATTTTTTCTATAAGTAGACCTGCTGCGGGTAAAAGAGTCAATAAAAACTCACTCAAAATGCTTATATGCTACTGAGTGATAGTACGGGGGGTCCATTCGCAATAACAGAACTACAGAGGCTCTATCCGCTACTGGGCAATAGTATAAGGGGTTCAATCTGTAATTAAAAATAAATACAAAAAAAAGTGTTAATGAGAGCACAATTGCAAATGTGAGTCTAGAAGTACCTTTGAGCTGTTTGGTACTATTTCCCGTAGCTCTTTCACACGATCTTGTATCGCCTGACGATCTTTTGGTCTCGGTCGAGTACTTTCCCCAGGCCTAGCTCGTTTCCTAGCAACCTTAACATTTTCTTCAGGTTTCTTAATTTGATTGGTTATAGCATTCTCAGTATTCATAGTGGAACTACCATCAATCCAAGAACTAGAATGTGACTTTTGGGGAATTTCCATCGAACATTGTTGTATAATCTTGTCGAAGTTAAATTCACATAAAGGGGATGGCTTTGTGTTTCCTTGAGTACAATCAACATTATTAAGAGAGATTAAACTGTTACTAGTCGATGAATTGGCACTTTCTCTGACAACTGATTCCAATAATTGTTCAAAACTTGACCCAGAAAACAACTCTTTGTCTATTTCAGATTTGCAGTCTGAAACACTAGTACCCAAGTTTGAGAAGCCACTACTGCCAATAGGTGTTATTATGTCATCCCAAGACTCTTGCCTTACTATTCGAGGGCTCAGATCCAATTCCATTCCTTCAAACAGGTCGTTATCCAAAAATAGCTGACTGGGTTCATTTGAGGAGGTCAGTTTCCAATCACAACCAGTTGTAGATGAAATCTCAACTGGTTTGCTAGGTAAATCAATTGATGGACTGCAGCTGATAGCTTCACTTTGAACACTTGGAATGTTATGCTCACATGGATCAACCTGAGATCTTGTCTCATGGTTTTTGAGTTGGAATGATGCAGATTGTTCAGGCACTGGATCTTGGGGTAAAGAGAGGAAATTATCAGGTAGCTCTGAGGCAATAAAGGATGATTTGGATGAGGATTTAGCAGGTGAAGATAATGAAATTGAGTGTCCAGAATGATATTGACATGAGTTCATATGAGAGCTAGAATAATGTAAGTTTGCTGTCAATCCAGGCAACATTCTTTGTTCTGCTGAGGTGGCTAGTTCATTAGCCAAATTGTTCGCATTTAAGTTGGCAGTGAACTGATTGCTAGAACCATAACTAGCTGTTACAGACTGGCTTGTGACAGGAAAAGACGACATACTAGTTCTAGAATTTATTCTGAAAAATGGGTTGCTAACAACAGTGGATGCACATTGTGGACTGGTGATTACTGGAATTGCTGACAGATAAGGATCAATGATCCCATTGTGTGATCCCAGAGAGTAATGATTGGAAGAAGTATAACTAGTTGAAGGCTCAGACTTACGCAGCTCTTTGTTTATGAGATCATGCAATGAATTGATGTTTTTGTGAGAAGCATAAATGTTTCCAGAAGAATTCAACGAAGTAAATGCTTCACATGGATAGATATTTCCTGGTAGAGAGTGCCCTTTCATATCTTCTTGTTGACGAAACATATGCTGTGCTTGTTCAATGAACTCCAAACCTTCACATATCTGTTGAAGATTGAGAAAGATCAACAAAAATTTGACATCAAAGACAATGTTACAATGTAAAATTATGGTTTGATATGGGAAATTGTAGTTGCCTATGGCTATAGCACAGCCGAGCAATGACTTGTATACAAAACAAGAACAAAGAACCAATCAGAAGAGTAATGTTTTCTTTATCACTAAATTTTATACAATCATACTTAGTTTGTTCAAGGTAATTTCACTCTCGTAAGGTTATCTTAGACTTGAACTTAACATGACAAGAGTTAACGAAAAAGGGAAATGACATTATATCTTGGAGTTAGTAATGAGTATAAACCGCTTAAGTTGGAAAATTGTTGGTTTTTGGATAGGAGAGCTCATACCAATTCATATAAATTCTTCCTACATAATGAGCAATAGCAATTATTCCATGAATGACGTTTCACTGTAACCATCAAGACTAAGACTTATAAATGCTGTGACAGGAATCAGAATGCATGGCTGCAAAAAACAGAGGAGGACTCTATTAGGGTTTATTTCCTGCAAACTAAAATAGAGCTAAAAAGCAAATGACCACTGGATCAAGATAAACAATAATCTTCAAATGAAAAGCAAAGGGCACAAGCTGCAAACTTTCATAATTTCCTCCAAGTAATTTATGCTTAGGCATTTCTCTCAGGGGAAAAAAAAAGAATGACGCACAGCACGAAGCGTAAAACTGCAAGAATGTGATGTATAGAAATGACAAAAGGAACCTCCATCAATTACAAAGCTATCTTTGTTGCATCTGTCCGGTTTAATACAAACCTAAAATGTAAACTTGTGTGCTCTGACCAGATATGCCACAGACCATCGCCCTTATTTATTATGAAAAAACCTATCTGGAGATTTTGGCTCAATATTTGCAATGTTTTTAGTACTTCCATATGAGCTCTATAATTGAATTAGCCAGTCACATCAGTGATCTAAAAGCACTTAAATTTGATTATGAATTTTGCAACCACAATGAGCATATTGTTCATATTTAATATATTTAATCATTTGATTTAACCTTAGATGAGGTTTTATTTCCTTGTTACAGAATTGAAAACATTGTATGTTGTTCAGCTGCATTAACATATCAATAGACAACTCGAAAAAAAATCATCACTATTAGATTTAGCACGTTAATGGTGGCGCAGGGATAAACAATAATCAAACGCTAGAACAAGAACTCGAAATAAGCTGTATGCTGTTAAATTACATGTAACATTAGTAGGAATAGATCATATGAGGACTCCTCTAATCAATTAGGTCAACAACATCAGACGGATTTTGATTAATGAGGAGGAAGCTAGAGAAGCAAGAAGTACAAACAACTAACCTAGGCATAGAACATGATAAATATGAAATGATCTTATCTATTTTTATGCAAGCATATATTCTTTGAACCATAGAATTGTTTCTGATGGTTCATATGAACTAAAGATCCATAATATCTTCATCTTCAATGGAGTAGAAACTTTTTATGCACAGAAAGAACCTTAAATACCTACACTTATCATTTTCCTTGATTTCAGTTCAAAGCAATCCACAAAGTTTCAGACTTTCCAACTAATTCCTCCACGTAACCTGACATATGTTCTTGTTTTAGCTATATTATGTACCAACACTAAGTAATATACGGAGGTCTGATGAATTTATATAAACTAGACATCCCAAAAATTAATTTCAGCAATTCAAATTGCTTGGCATTAGCCTCAGTTACTTAACAAGCGTTACACACCAAAAAAATTCAATGTAAACTAGTAAAACATTTATTTCAATTCTGCTAAATTCATTAACTGAAAATAATCAAAAGGGAGGATAAAGCACAGACCTTCTCAGTTGATCCAAATTGAACCACACCAAAGGATTGCAGGGAAATGACCACAATCGTCTGCAAACGGACACATGACTTTTAGTCCCATAACGTATAGCTTATTGGAAAAATCCGTGATGAAGCATATAAGGAGTTGGAGACCGATTTTCTAGGAGCTAAAGCAGTAGAAATAATCACACACCTTCATTCCAGCCAAAAATTGATGTTGCCACTCATTATTGCCCTGAAAAAGACAGGATTTATGCACATATTGAGCAACATGATGTTGTGACCAAATGGCCACAAAAGGAGCACGAGATACTTGACAAAGTGGTTTTCATTTTCAATAAACCAGATTCTGATAAAGAACGATTCCACCTTTCAAGGATATCAAATTCTTTATAAACAAAGTAAATCTAGTTTTAATAGTTAAATCATTAACTCTTATTCCTTTTCTGTCTTATACACTTTGCAATTAACACATACATTCACTATACACAAGGATCTGGTAATATTCCAGATCTTTAAACCATTGTGTTTAAATTTGCACTTGCCATTTTATGTAAATTAAAGAATCTCGATAAAATGTTTCAAAAACACTGAAAAACAAGATAAAGTCTACTTACATCTCAAACATTTCCATACACGATTGGAGCTTGTTTATGCTGGAAGAGATCTTACCTCAAAAGAAGTATCAGAACTGATCCACTGATGTTTTCCACTTATAGCCACAACTCCTATAGTTCTGCAACACGGAAAAAGAGTAGAAGTTTATATTCCCTTCACAAATATTATCATCCAAAAAATCAACAAGTCTGTTTTTGACTAGGAGAAAATTTGACGGAGCGAAATGCACAACAAAGCAAAAGAGTCCCAGTTAGAATTGATAGCATTTAATTGGAGAGACAGCAAGAAGTCTAATCAAGCTAGACCTATGTCTCGAACGAGGAGAAATTATTTCAAAGAAAATGTAGTGTGGAAGTGAGTTTACCCTTCTCCAATTACATGAACCTGAGTAATTGTTTTGTCAATCACTGTCCTAATTTGTTCTTCATAATAACTACCACCCATCACCAGCAACCTGATAATCAAATAATGCAAAAAGAAACTAAATAAGCATCAAATACTCAGAATCTCAAAAGTCAAAATGTAATTTTCTTTTCTCATAATTCAATACTCTGTAGAAAGTTAGAGTTAATTCTACCATCCATGAAATCAACAACCCATGTGGAAAAACCAGGAAAAGAATTTGTGCCCTTGACCCAGTATCTTTGTTATTTATAAATATTCCAAGAGAAAAAAAAAATTATATAATAAAACTTTAAATAGAAAAAGAGCAGCCTGGGACTACACATTGTGCCCAAAAAAGAAAGACCCATCTCCCAGAAATCTTCCAGTATCAAAAACTGCTCAAAGAAATACTTTAAGGGGGGAAAAGGAAAAGCATAAAAGCAAAGCTTTTTCTTTTGGGAAGACAAAAAGTGAGCTCCTCTCTGTTCACAGGAGTAATCATACCCATATATATTAACACTAAAAAGAACTAAAATAAATAATAAGAAGAAAACAAATCAAAGATTCTGCAGGCTACCCATTAAACAAAATAATCCGAAGGAAACGGGTAAAAACAGAAAAGAGAACTCTACCGAGGATCCCTTCGATCAAACCGCCAGCAAACTCCGTAGGACCACCCATGAGCACAGCATAGAGCACAGAGAGCCTCCCTGATCTCCGGCGCCATCACGACACTTGAACGAATCTCAAAGCAAAATGAGAGAGACTAGCTCAGTGAGATGCTGTGAGCGAGACTAAAAGATGGCGGTTTTCTGTTAAAAGAGAGGAAATCTCGTGAGAGATACTGAGAAGCGGGGAAAGAGGAGAGGGGGATCTTCTCCAATTAAAGCTAGGAGGGTAATTCCGTAAATTTACGGTTTAGACAAAGATCCTTCTGTGTCTGCTTGTTACCGGCTATTGCCCGTAGACAAAACCTGTACAAATGTTGTTGTTGATTGGAATGTTTCACGTCACCTTTCAGAGTAATTTTCCGGTGTTGGGAGGAAAGAGCGTATATCTTGTTCTTAAATGGTAACATTATTTGGTTGCGAATACTTACTAGGTTTAATTTTGGGGGATTTGAGAACTAAGGAAATAAGGATTGGATGTGAATTGGAATAAGGTCAGGATATGGTTGATAAATGCTAGATATTCTGGGAAAATATGGCTCCTTTTGGTGCATATACGGTAAAACTATTGTGGACTAAGAAGGTACAGGGGATATATTGTGGGAAAATTGCCTTGAGCCCCCCTTGGACTCGAGAAATGATGTTTATACTGTTAGATATAGATGCCCTGCACGCAATAATTGTATATTGTAACAGAACCTATATGAATATAACATCTTTGTTCAAAATGATAGTATACTATTTTGGTAAGTATTTATCTGATATTTTTATATAGATAAAGTTCTTAGAATGATACTAGACTATTAGACATTTCGGAGATGATCGTAATGAAGAGATCTGATTCGTCACAAACGTATATTCTAATATGTTCCTAGTCGATGAAGTCTTGAAATGGGACTGATCACTTTGGCAAGACTAGTGTATCTATTTCTCCTTTGGTAGGATGATGATCCATCTTTTGGATCATTGATGTGATACATCAAGATAAAGTATACATGTGACTCATTAGTGAATGAGTTGACTGAACGACTCACTGAGAACGTCTAATTGGTAATTATACTTAACTGTCAAATAGAAGTTCTAAAGTGATATAGTACATAGTAGTTGTAGGCATTGAAAATTGCCTATAGGTCTCCATGAACAGCTCAACGTTAAGAAAAGACGGTGAACGTCACTGTCTGGTTCACAGAAGCTTGATTAATGACGGTGAACGCTTGAAGTGAATCGACGAACTACGGAATTTTAGAATAACAAGGATACGGACTGATCGGGAACCCCGTGTTGTTCACAAACGGTAAAATACCCTTCGTGTCTCATTTATTCCATAGATGATCTAATCATTGGAGCTTATAGAACTCCTCATCGGCTTTCCAATGCACTTTGGATCGCTCAAATCCGAGTTCGGATGAAGAAGTTACGTAGGAAACGGACAAATGTACAAAACAGAGTGTCTCAGCCTAAGTTGAGACACCCCGAGGTGTCTCGGCACAAACGAGACACCCCAAGGTGTCTCGGCCAAGGCCGAGACATCCTAGGGTGTCTCGGCCTTGTTGAGACACCCTGGCGTGTCTCCAGCCCCTAAAAACGACTGGTGTGCGGTTTTAACCGCCCGGAACCCCCCTGAGCCTATAAATACAGCCTCAGGCCCTCATTTTTCTGGATCTGAAATTTTGGAGAATTGGCGAAGCCCTGCCGGACTGAAGAGTGATCGAGTTCTTCAATGCAAGGGAGAGATTCTTCAGATCTGCATCACCCGTAGCCGTTCCTTAGGATTATCCCGTTGCGGTAATCCTAAGAAGAGTAATTATCTCGCCGTTGCCGAGATAAGCGCTTCTTCTTTTAGATTCATTCGCGGATCGACGAAGATCCAGATCTGATCTGATTGTCAGGTAGTCCACGGATATCGACGTCCCCGTCACCGGCTAAAGACCCACGTAAGCAAGAAACGACGAACGGATCTTGTGTTATTTTCAAAAAGTTGTAATCTTTCATTTATTATTCTTTTTATTGAATATTTTGAATTCTTTGTAAGCAATCCATATTATAATAAATTTGACAATGAAGGTAACTTTTATCGAAAACAAACTGGCGACCACAGTGAGAGCCAACAGCCTCACTGCCGAGGCTGTCGTGACGCAACCGACATTCAAGATTTGGGTGAATGAAGAGATCGAATATGTGTTTGATCAACAAAAGTTTGAAGAGTACCTCTCTTCCTCCTCCCCCAGATCTGCCTCTCCAAGCAGGCGCAGGAAGGTCTCCTCTTCCAGAAACACCCGCGGGATTTCAGGCTTGAAGATCCAGGATCCCCTCACCGCCGCGGCATCCACATCCCGCGACGTCCCTGCGGTGTCCAAGGAGGCCGGAGCTACAGATCCAGACTCCTCCTTCGCCGTGAAAATAGCTGATGAAAGCGCTCCAATTTTGTCAAAGAGGGCGCGCTAAAGACGACGTCAACGCCTTACGCGTCAATTGGCCAAGTCTTCGGAGTCGATGGACGGGATCCGCTATAATGAGGATCTGAAATCCAGGCAGCGCCGAAAACAACAACGGCGAACGACCAACCCCTCCTCCAAGATAGAAACGAACGAATGGGTTCGTGTCAAGAGGACCCGCTCTACCCTTGAAGAGCGAATCAAGAAACGTCACGCATTGCTCGCGCATGCCCAAGCCCTTTTGCAGAAAGCGAAAGAAATGCAGAAGGAAGAAGCAGTCGAGAAGCCACCCAAGCGCAAACAGGTGTGGAGGCCAAAGGCAAAGCCAACGCTTAAGGCAAAAATGAATGAGCCAGATCCCGTTTCCCCTCGCCCCACATCTCCGATGGAGCCGGGTGATAGCGTTGATCTCACCAAATCCAGAGTTCCTTTGAAGGGTCGCCTCGGTCCTCTACCTGGAGATCTAGGTAAAGCACCCGTCAAGGAGCGATTGGGACCGTTGAAAGGTCCCCAAACAACAATCAAGACTGGGGGTCGTACCAATCCCCCTAAGAAAGATAATAAAAGGACAGCCCTATTGCCGACCGCATTGGATTGCGGGTTAAAGTTCAAGAGCCCATTAGGTTTTCACGCTCGCAAAGGCGTAAACTTGAACGAGTAACTTTTGGAGACGCCAATAAAGCGTCGTATCCCCAGAGGAAAACACATCTGTCTGATAATGATGATGTTATACCTGGGAAGGTGTGCCAATACTCTATGGGTTGCTCCAGTTATCAAACTGACGAGTTGTACTATAGGGCTGGGGGTACGAATAAGTCCCGGAAAAGAAATGTTCGAGACACGGATTCTCATTATCCGTGTGCCAACATAATCAAGGCAGTATTGTCAGAATGCTGCTGTTCTAAAGCCCCAAGAAGAGTTTCGGTGTTTGAGAGAATCTCTACCAGAACGACCGAGACCAAACCAATACATTTTCGCAGGAGGAAACCTGTCCTTCAAGAGGACGAATTTCCAGAAGTGTCCGTCAATATGACCTGGAGAGGGAAGTCAACACGACGCTTTAGTCCGGATCAATTTGCCACGGGGTCCCAGCGTATGACTCGATTGCGATCAGGGACCAGTAGGCGAAAGAATTACCAAAAGATGCAAAAGGGACTTCCTTTAGAAGATGAGGTGTCAGATGCTGGTTCAGATGCCTGCTCAGCCATAGCATCCGATGATACGGCATCTAGTGCGGGGTAACCCCACGAATCACTCATGATTAGTGCCGAGCAGGTGGCTAAGATACTCGAAGACGCTTTGGCTAAGCAAAAAGAAAATTTCAAATTTGAAATGGAAATGGCCATGCAGCAGATAAGAAAAATACATGACCAGCAGATCGCGGCGCTGATAACTCATCAAGGAGAATCTAGCCGTCACAATAATCCTAACTAGGGTGATAACAAACGAGAAGTGGATGAGAATGTTAACATGAACATTCCTCCCGTCAATAACAATAATGGGAGTGGCCCTTTGGATGATAATAACACAAAGGAGGATCACGTTACTTCTCCCCGAAATCACTCGAAGACAGATACGAGTGAGGACAAGAAAATGAGGGACTTGGAGAGCAAAATCAACGCATTGATGAATGCTCAAGAAGTAAAAAGATCTGGAATACCATGTCCATACCCAAGGGAATGGGAATCAATTCCATATCCGGTCAAATTCAATTTGATCAATTTCACGCCGTTTGATGGAAAGGGTTCCCCTACCCAGCACTTAATATATTTTAAGTCTTACTTAGGAATAATCTCCGGGAATGAACCTCTAATGGTGCGGTCATTCGTTGGTACTCTTCGAGGAGCAGCCTTTGATTGGTATCGCCGTCTCAAGCCAGGGAGTATTAACAGTTGGGATGACATGGAAGATGTGTTTTTGACAAACTTCTTCGACGATGACACCGAATTTTCAATCGGTATACTATTTGATGAGAAACAGAAAAATGGTGAGACGGTTGAAAACTTCGTCAAGAGATTCCGAAACAAGGCAATGAATTGCAGGGATCCGGTCAGTAAAGATTTCATCCTCGAGACTTATCACAATAATCTTTCGTTGGACATCCTCGAAGCTATGGGAATGGCACCACCAAAGACTTGGAAGGACTTGAAAGTGCGGGGAGAACGAGCCGAACGATTTCTTAAAAGGAAGAAGGTTGAAAGAGGTCAAACGGCAAATAATACTCCACAACAGAACTTTGTCCCTAAGGGTAAAGGAAAGGCACAAGCGAATGTAGTGGACACGAACCAAACATTCGAAGTGCAGGCATAACCGCAACAGCAGCAGCAAAAGGCGCCTCAACAATCAAGGTGGCAACAACAGCCCCAGAAGCAAAAGGCCTCGGAGCCGAAGTTCCCAAAGGTCTATTCATTCAAAGAGGATGAAGTTCCTAGTATTTTCAAATACCTCATAGAGAACAACAAGATCAAGTTGCCTCCGATCCAGGATCAGGAAGACGCTAAGAGAGTTAACGATCCAAAGTACTGCGCGTTCTATAGAGCAGTGCATCATCCTACCAAAACCTGCTACACCCTCAAGGACAAGATCCAACCTTTAATAGATGTTGGAGTCATCACTATGAAGCAACCGAAGGAGAAGAAGGTGGGCGCGAATGCAGTGTCGATCAGTTTTTGATCCGTGCCCTTGAACTGGTTTCAGCCTGAGCCAGTGATAAATGCGGCGGTAAAGACAGTGAACGACGATCCTCACAAGCAACACCAGAAAGGACTTGTACCACATACAGCCCCAAATGGCGAGATTCTTTGGGTTCACCCCGATCTAATTGGAGATCAGCAATGGACTGGATCCTCTTCTAAGAAAAAGTCAAAAGGAAAATGTAAGTCTTGTTGTGGGGCCGCAACCATTCCAGAAGGAGATGACGAAAGTATGCCTACTTTCCCATTATCCGAAGATGAGCAGGAAGCCTTTACTACCAGGAGCGGGAATGAATACCACTTTAAATATCCAGATGCCTCAGAGCAGTTAGCTGAATAGGGGGTGACTAAAGCTGCTCCCTCTAAGACATTAGCGGAAATGGGGGTGATCACGACTCCTCCTGCACCCGTAGTCGCGGAGAAAACCTAACAAATGCAAAAAGGGAAAGAGCCTCTACACCAGGAAGTCCAAAACCCGAAGCAGTCTCGGTTCAATCTACCGATTGGAAGAGATAAACCGGGAAGCTCGAGTACTCCGCATCGCTTCGATATCATGGCGCAACTAGCTAATATACTGGCTAGAATAACACTGTATGAATTGTTGCATCTTTCAAAGGACACGAGGGAGGCATTGCAAGAAGCTTTAAGCAATTCTGAAGTTTTTCTGACTAGAATCAAGCTATCTCCTGAAGAACCAGAGCCGCCGGTTCAACACTACAATCTTGCGGCGCACCATTTTCCCTACATTTCTTTTACCAAAGAAGACATGCAGACGAAGAACTCGAAGCATGACCGGCCTTTGTACTTCACCGGTCACATTGGCTCTAGCGTGGTCAACCGGATCCAAGTCGATTCGGGTTCCGTTGTCAGCATCATGCCACTCCGATTGATGTATAATCTCAGAATACCGGCAAGTAAGCTAGCTTCCACGGGCACTACGATCTACGGATTCAACACCAGTGGGTCCAGACCCTTGGGAAAGATTTGAATAAAATGCCAGATCGGGGACTTAAAGTCAGAGGTTACCTACTACGTGATTGACGCGGAAACAACCTATAACTTACTGTTGGGTCGGCCCTGGATCCACGGTAATCTTATAGTCCCGTCAACTCTTCATAAGTACCTCAATATGTGGACACTAATAATGAGATCAAGACGGTGGTCACGGATAAGCAACCGTTTAAGGGGTTGGAGAACTATTTCACTGATTCCCTTCTATACGGTGCCGAATCCGATACTGAACCATCGGCCCAAGGAACGGTCAGCGGGGATGAAGCTGATACCGAAGCTGGGTTTGATTATGATGGTGGTTTTGTACTTAACGACATTGTACCCATTGTAATCAATCTTGACGATGAAGAATCATCGGAAAGTAGTTGTAACTGGCAACTTGCCGAAGATATTACAATAAATGATGATGATTTAGAGTACTCGTTCTGTCTTGATAGTATTACAGAAGGGCTGTATAATAACCCTGATTTGTATATGCCGCTTCAATCATTTTGTATGATGAAAAAGCAGGTACAAGATCTATTCGAAACAACACTTGTCATTCCTGCAAAGACAGGGGGTGGAAAAGAGGTTATCTATGGTAAAGGAAGAGAATCTCCGCTACCAGACCACTTTTTAGAGGAGGAAGACAATGAGGATAAACCTGCCCCTCATCTATTTAGGTATAACACGAAAGCGCGCGATCTCATGGAGAAGTATGGATATGATTTCACGCTCGGAGAAGGTCTTTGCTTTGGTCGAGGTCCGCGAGTTCCGCCTCGAATGGCTTATGTACCAAAAGGAAAACCCGACGATTATTATCGTCACAGAAGAGGCTTAGGCTATGTCTTCTCATCTGATGACGAATCTTGCTGGCAAGTCATCGATCAAATTGCTAACAAAGCTAAAAACGGATATTCTTCTGATTCTTCAGCTTGGGATTCCGACGCTAGTCTGGGTGAAATGTTCAAAAAGCTAATGTCGAACATGGCTACGGTCGACCCTGCGACGATAGAGGAAGACGATCAAATGCCAACTTGGGAAGATCATTGGGTTCATCACTGCAGTACGACGATAGATTTGAACAAAGAGAACCTCCTACTGAAGATCAAGTGGTTCAAGTGAATATGGGTGATAAGGATAATCTGAAACTAATTTTCATTAGTGATAGCCTCCCACCTGAAGAGAAAGAAGAGTTAATCTCTCTTATCAGGGAATACATTGATGTGTTCGCCTGGAACTATGAAGACATGCCAGGACTCGATCCGAACGTAGCAGTGCATCGTCTCAATATTAAGCCGGATGTCAAACCTATCAAACAACAACAAAGACGGTTTCGTCCGCAGATGATGGAGGCAATCGAGGCAGAAGTTAAAAAGCTTATTGACTCGGGATTCATTAGGGAAGAGCAACATCCCGAATGGCTTGCTAATATTGTCCCGGTCCTTAAGAAGAATGGGAAAATCAGGGTTTGTATTGACTTTAGAGACCTTAACGCTGCCTGCCCAAAAGATGATTTTCCCCTACCCATCACAGATGTCATCATCGACAACACGTGCGGGTTCGAGAGGATGTCTTTCATGGATGGGTTCTCTGGTTATAACCAAATAAAGATGCATCCAGATGATGAAAAGCATACCGCATTTAGAACGCCCCTCGGTGTTTTTTGCTACACGGTTATGCCCTTCGGCTTAAAGAATGCAGGTGCTACATATCAGAGAGCCATGTCAAAGATCTTTCAGGAGCATCTCCGAAAGACTGTCGAATGCTACGTGGATGATCTGGTTGTGAAAAGCCGTGACAAGAACGATCACATTAAAGACTTGAAGACCATGTTCGATCTGATGCGGACCCATCAATTGAAAATGAATCCTACCAAGTTTTTCCTCGGAATGTCCAGTGGTAAATTCCTTGGATTCGTCGTCACTACCAAAGGTATTCATATCGACCCTGACAAAGTAAAGGCAATTAATGAGTTACGACCTCCGAGAAACCTTAAAGAGCTTAGAGGATTGCAAGGGTGGTTGGCTTATATCCGTCGGTTCATCTCGAACCTCTCAGGAAAATGTCAATCATTCTCCAAACTCACAAAGAAGGGCGTATCGTTCGTATGGGACGACGCTTGTTAAAAAACGTTTGAGAGTATTAAAGAATATCTCTCAAAACCACCTGTACTCATTGCACCGAAATCGGGCAAACCGTTCTTGATTTATGTCAAGGCGACGAGCCATTCATTAAGTACACTGCTTGCACAAGATGACGATAACGGTCATGAACAGACAGTCTATTATCTGAGTCGGACTTTGGTAGGTGCCGAGTCCCGATATCCCATGATCCAAAGAGAATGTCTCGCCTTGGTATTCACAATTCAGAAAATGCGGCATTATCTGGTTGGACAGACTATTTATGTTATCTCCAAAGTTAACCCAATCCGAGTATTCATGACACAACCAGCTTTCATGAATTGGCGGTTAGCAAAATAGGCCTTGCTCTTGTCCCAATACGACTTACATTTTAAACAACAGAAGTCAGTAAAAGGACAGGCCATCTGTGATCTCCTGGTAGCTAATCCAACTACGGATGCCGCCGAGATATATGACGACCTACCCGATGAAACCCATGAAGTCAACGTAACTTCCCATCAACAGGTATGGCGTTTGTATTTCGATGGTGCTTCTCGGGCAACTAATATAACAAGTGCTCCTGGATGTTCTAAGGTTTCCTCCGGAGTTGGAGTTGTTTTAGTTTCCCCAGGAAAACATGTGATGCCTCGAGCCTATTCATTGACCGAGCCATGCTCAAATAATGTAGCCGAATATAACACGCTACTCATAGGACTCAATTTCGCTAAAGAACTAGGGGTTGAGTATCTTGAAGCTTTCGGTGATTCTTAACTGATAGTTAAGCAAGTCCAAGGGGAGTATGAAGTCCGAAGTTAGGATTTAATACCATATCATAAGATGGCAGTGGAAATAGCAGAATCATTCGAAGGATTCTTCATCGAACACGTTCCGCGGTTACAGAACACCTACGCAGATGCATTAGCAGCATTAGCCGTATCTCTGGCACAGCCTCCCGGAACGGAACAGTTTGTTACGGTAAGAACTCACAAGCTCTTAGTGCCAATCTACGATGAAGATAACAAAGAAGAAGAGGTTCAAGAGGTATACGCAACTGAAGTCGAGTTCGAACCCTAAGATTAGCGTTTCCCCATCATCGATTATGTTTTGCATGGAATTTTACCAGAAGACGTGAAGGAAAGGGATTCAATTCGACGAAGAGCATCGAGGTTCTACTATAATACAGAGAGCCGAACGTTATACCACAGGGGGTATGATGGTTTGCTGTTACGTTGCTTATCGACTAAAGAAGCTGAAGAAGTCCTTAAGGAAGCACACGAAGGGGTTTGTGGTGCACACTAACCCGGCCCCAAGCTTTATGACCGCATCAGAAGAATAAGATATTTTTGGCCTCTTATGATGAGTGACACAGTCGCGTATGCTCGAAAGTGTCATGCGTGTCAGATACACGCGAATTATATGCACCAACCTCCGGAGTATCTGCATCCTTCGGTTACATCATGGCCATTTGAGAGCTAGGGAATGGATATTGTTGGTCCTATAAATCCCCCGTCAGTCAAAGGTGATCGATTCATCCTGGCAATTACTGACTACTTCTCCAAATGGGCTGAAGCGATTCCACTCAGAGAAGTTAAGACCAGTAACGTCATTGCGTTCATCAAACACCATATTATCTACCGGCATGATGTTCCAAGACGAATCATACATGACAACGGTCCTCAATTTGTCAGCAACGCCTTCATTAGGTTTTGCGAGAAGTTCAAAATTCAGGACGTCTCGTCGACGGCTTACAATCCCATAGCAAATGGATTGGCTGAAGCCTTCAATAAGACTATCATAAAGTTGTTGTCGAAACTTATGAAAAATAATAAACGAGATTGGGATGACAAGCTTGGTGCGGCTCTATGGGCCTATCGTACTACGGTACGTATACCGACTGGCGCAACCCCGTATTCCTTGGTGTATGGGTGTGAAGCCGTCCTCCCGTTGGAAATACAAATTCCGTCTCTTCGAATTGCTCTCGCAACCCAGATGACGATCAAAGAACAACATTAGAAACGTCTCGAAGAACTCGAGATGCTCGATGAAATGCGTCTAGAAGCTCAACAGCATATTGAGTTTTACCAAGCCAGAATTTCTCGGGCTTTCGACAAGAAGGTTCGACAACGAAGTTTTAAAGAATGAGATTTGGTCTTAACTGAAATACGGCCTATGATCCTTAACTCTAAGAAGAAAGGCAAATTTGAACCCAAATGGGAGGGACCATTCGTAGTAGAGACAGTCTACTCGAATGGCGCATATCGCCTAGTTATCAAGGATGGTGACCGGCTTATGATGCCAATAAATGGCAAGTTCCTAAAAAAATACTATCATTAGTACCTTCAGGATAACCAATGTATCGGGAAGTTCCCAGAAGAACACCACATGTGGTATTCTTAGGGATAACCCAATCACTGTAAAAGTGATAAATAAAAGATTCACATTTAAGCTCTAAATGTTAGAATGTTTCCTTTTACCAAATTCACTAACTCTCATGAGTTATTTTGTTGAGACGAGATTCAATCTTTTGACAGATTAACTCTTCCTCACAAAATTCCCCACTGATCAAATCAACTGACGGTGGGTCCACCAAACTTTCTATCCGCTAGTCATTGGTGATTTTCAGACTCAACGTGTTAAGTCTTAATTACTTAACATCAAAGTCCTCCATTGAGTGATAATACGAGTCGACATTCTCATTGCTTCTGGTATACCACTCTCTTTGCTTTCAGGTCAAACCTATAAAAGTTGGGGCCAAAGCTAAATTCTTCTCTCGATTCCTTCCTGAACGAGAGGTCCACTTTTAAATTGAGCAATCAAACCTATAAAAGTTAAGATTGTCTCCAACTTTACTTAGTCAAACCTGCAGATAGTTAGGACTAAGTTTGAGTTATCTCTTTCGATAAACAAAAAACTTTTATCTTTTCTTTTTCTAGCCAAACCTATAAAAATTAGGGTCGAAAATGGAATTTCCCCTCAATAAATGAGGAACTCTTTTTGGATTAAGCAACCAATCCTATGAAAGTTAGGGTTACTTGAATCTTTCCGATTCTCGGAGTGGAGATCCCACTCTTAGTTTTATCTTTCCGGATTCTGGGGGTGGAGATCCCACCTTGAGTTTCCTTTCTAACTGGAGATAGAATATAAAATTCTTCCTCTTCAGTGTTGAAAGATAGAATATAAAATTCTTCTTCTTTTATTTTTGGGTTTGTCTTTACCTTAAACAAGACCTGGGGCCAAGAATATAAAATTCTGCCGCTCCAACTTTGGGTTCGTCTTTACCCTGAGAAAAGACACAATTCTCAACCTCTCATTTGTACGTTCTATGCACGGGGAACTTTGTCTCGACTCCTAAATAGAGATAAGCCTACGCCTTTCACGCGTTGCCGGTTTAGTCTTTCACCGATTGAAAAAGACACCAGAGTCTAAGTCTGGGGAAGTTTATCCCG
>BQKN01000553.1:54571-65652 GCA_022839385.1 Asparagus kiusianus
GAATCCTAAGAAGGGATAAGTCATCGCCTAACACGCGTTGCTGGGTATATTTTCCCATAAGAAATGGTAAAGTCTATGTATTCAAAATCATAGCATCAAGTCTAAGTGAATTAATACTCTTAGCACAACGTTACATGTGAGACGGATTTTAAAATTCACATGCTAGCCCGATTCAAACGGTAATCGGTAAAGGCATATCAAACCCGTTGAGGGCTGTTGAGGGCTGAGGGTTTGCCAAAAATCCTGTAAGCATTATGTCCACTGGGTTCACAATCAATATAGCCATATCATAATGAAATCAAATACTGGGTCTCTATCAATAGATCAAGTCAAAATATACAATAAAAAGCTCATCAGCCCGAAGGCAGTCGGCGATTAAGAACATGAGATTCTAACTTAGAAAGCCTATATGTATAACTCTGCTCAAGTTCTGCTTGCAAGTCAGCTCGGATAGATTCTTCAGAATTGCTCAAGATCTTCGCAGCTTCATTTTTCAGCTTCATCAATCTCTCCTGCGTAGGTCCTAATCTCTCAAGCATCTGCCCGCGAGACTTCTCTAGTCCTGCCAACTCCTCTGCCATGATAACACCAGACTCCTCAGCATACTTCAAGGCCTTCTTCAACTTGTCTACTTCCTCACGGTTGGAGTCTATAGAACTGAGTAACTCGGCTCGTTCAATATCCTTTCTTGTAATACGAGCCATCAGCTGTGCAACAGAATGCTCATATGACTGAAGTTCGCTGCCGATGGAAGATCTCAAATCACGCCATTATGACAACCTATGCTCCAACTGAGAGGACACAAAAGAAGAAGCTCTACTAGCCTTTAGCTCCTCCAACTCTCGGAGTTCAGACTCCAAGACGATAAAATCGGTAGTAAGAGAGTCAGCTAACTCCGGATATCCATCATCTTTAATCATCGTCATGTAGCGAGAAAGAGAACGTCTGAACTGATCAAAGCAATACCCTTGATGAAGAACCTTCTCGATCATGCCATTAAAAAAGACGACAAAAGAGTTGAGATCCATTCGGAATATGTCTCTGCTGGGATCGGAATTAGACAAAAGGGCAAGGATATGTTCATATGGAGAAGGCTGGGATCCTACAAGCAATCATGTTGAGGAGTAAGAAATTATCAAACGTGATAAAATTTAATTTAAAGCGAATTGCAAGCATACCAATACCAACAAAGGTCCCGACAGACTGATGTCCGACGATCGGCTCCGTTAGTCTAGTGTCAACGGGCTCCGAGATAACAGCAGGGGTGGTCGTTGAGAGTATATCAACCTCTGTAGGTAAATCGGTAGTGCCTCTCAGCTGTGACGAGGAGACACCACTGTTAGGAAAGCTAGCGGCCCTAGAAACCGTAGTCGCATCAATCATAACGGCTGGTCCTATAGGCATACTTCTTTATTAGTCAAATGGAAATTTAGACAAATAAGGAGAATCGCGATGATAGGATTATCTATAAACCTACGAGTCCATCACCCTCAGGTAAACGGGAAGTGCCAGGAGTCATAACAGTATCAACCCCGGTGGCTGGTCTTATGATTACACTCCTCCGTTAGTAAAAAAAAATCAGACAAATGAAAAGGAGCACGGCGACCTAGATTATATACATACCTGCAAGTCCATCACCCCAGGGTAAACTAGAGATACCGGGAATCATGACTGAATCAGTCCCGGTGACTGGTACTGTGATGATAATTCTTTGTTAGTCAGATAAAAGATCAGGCAAAATGAAGGGAATTAGATATATACCTGCAGACGAATCACTCTCAAAGGGTGGTCCTGCAGCCTCTTTGGTGGCCTGCTCAGCTAGCATATCGACTAATAGTCTAATGTCGGATCCTGAAAAACTTGGTGCTGAGACATACCTCTGTTCCTCAAGACCTGTATCATGAAAGGCCTTATCCTCAACTGGTCTCTCTAATGCGGCTCCTACAGAATAATTTAAGTGTTAGATATATACAAAATGATGGTGAAAGAAGGAAAAGCTCAGGTGTACCTGCAGTAGGGGCAGAAGATTCTTTTTTCCTGACATTGGTGTTTGAATTCTTCAAGTTATCTGAAGGAAAGCAAAGTACTGAAATGATAAATCCTGAATTCCCTAACTCTTCCAAATGCTACTCGAGTAGGGTATCATCGGATTTAGATATACCTGAGCATAGAATTGTTGGTTCAACACTATTAATCTGCTCAGTATCAATGTTCGTGTCAACATCCATGGGCTCATCGTGAATGGCATCACACATCTGCTACATGAAGCTATCCAAACGATCAGAATCAGGGAATGCGGAATCCTGTGGAAGTTCGCCTTCTTCATGGTTTCCTGGAACATATAACATGATTAAGTTTAGTGAATCCCAAAAGGCGAATCATCTTAAAGCAATAAAAGCAATGGGGTATTACCCTTTTCCCTGCCAACAGTGTTTCCTAACTCCGCTTCGTAAGTACGTCGACCAGTATGGGGCTTATGAGCGGTTTTCTTCCGTTTCGGGGTGTGAACTCTCACAGAGCTAACAGGTCGCTCGTGCATGAACTTGGTCCGCATCTCGACCTGTACAGGAGCTTTATCTCTAGACCGAGACCTCGCATGGCGAGAAGCGGGCAATTCATGTTCATCAGCCATTCTACCTGGAGTGATAAGAGTCATCTTGTTAGGATAAGTGAATAAGACTTTCCGCTCTGGTTTTCAAAAAGCCAATTGCGATTGGGAAAAGATATGACATTGATGCCAACGAAAGAGGGCTAGATCAGTTAATTCTGAAAAGAAAGAGCCTGACAAACCTGCATTAAGTTCTTCTTTGTCAGTATCTGTGTTCACGTATTCCTCCTCAGAAGTCTCGTCCTCATCGCCAGTAGGAAGGAGCTCTTCATCATCCTCCATCCTATCTCTGCTCGAAAGGGAAGGTTTGGCAGGCTTTTTCCCCTGCTTCTTCAAAAGCTCGGCCCTACGAGTAGCCTGGATAGTGACCTGAACCAAATGCTCAGCCTCCAGCTCTGAAAGACTCCTCACGCCTGGGAACTCGTTGGCGGAAAGGAACCACTTGCAGCTGAGGAAAGTAAGCAACGGCTTACGCTTAGATGAAGGAAGAGCAAAGTAGGCTCCAGTACAGCCCACCATAGTCCAAAGCCATGCCCGAACGCAGTCAATAAGCCCTCCCTCAGTCTTCAAACCACGGCTCGGATTCCCAACATATAGTTGGTCATAGCCAAACTGGCGAGCGAAACGGCACGGAAGGTAAGGCTCTATATGACAATGATTCTTCACCCGAAGAACAAGATACCCAACGCGGATGTTCACCAACCAACAGAAACAACCAGCGTCAAGAGAAGTCCGACCAGTTCTGGGTTTCTCCTCATCAATCAGCACATCACCATAACGACCCGAGAAGTAAGGAAAACACTTGAAGAACTCCCAGCTTTTACGAACATGAAGCTCTCGCTGTACATCAGTGAACGTTTTCCCGAGCCATCTACTCCTTTCCAACAGCTACACGAAAGGAACGGGGACATCAACAGTACTAGGCATAGACATCAAGTCAGGACGATGAAGAACAAGCCACGTCATCAGGTATGTATACGGAAGCTCGACCTTTACAGAAACAAGCTCGATCGACGGTTCAGGGCCCACCTGCGCAAAACCATCAACCAAATACCTAAGCCCACAATGGATGCCAGTAACCATTGCTGGAAGCAGGGAAAGCTCCCTCCCATAAGCTAGCTGAACGGCAGGGAAGAGCACCTCAAGGGGTAAGGTGTCCGAAAGCTAATATGGAATGACACACTTCTTCAACCAGAGGGCAAGATAGCCTGCTAGCAGGGTCCTGGGCTCAATGGACTTCTGTACATGACAAAGGAATGTTCGAAACTTGGTCCCTGCAGGAAAAGCTCCTTCAGCACTGGCAATCGTGTAGGAGCAAGCTTCGGCCTTTTCCATCAACTCATTAGTGACGGAATGTGTCAAAACGTCTAATTCACGAATGGTCTCGCTTGGATTACCCTCCAAATTCTAGAATAAATAAACAGCGAACTGCTTCAAGCTGATCTGCCTCTTCCTCTTCGCTTGAGTGGTAACCTTGATTAGAGAGGTATGATAATGGCATGTGAGGTCCCAAAGAGTATCGTACATATCGGGAGTATCCTTCTTCAACCACTCCAATTGTAGGTTCGAGGGAAAATACTCCTGGTATGGACAATCCCCCATTAGAAGACCAGAAACTTAGTGCATCTTATGTAGAGCCAACCCTAACTCTCCACCGCTAGTCAGAAACGTGTTACTATCGGGGATATATGTTTCTAACAATGTTAAGAAGTGGCGACAGCTGACCGGGAATCCATACATAGTGGCTCGTATAGGTGCGTACAAACCACTGCTTCTCAGATCATTCTCTCAACGTCCCAAGACATAACTGGTCATACGTGTCTACCATCCCTTGGGTTGTGAGTAAGCCCAGCCAAAACACCTGAACTCTGGTGGAGGTAACTTCCTCCCAAGTTTAGCCAGGCGGTTCTTCACAGTAGGAGCAGCTGCTGATACCTCGCCTGGGGGTGCAGTATCAAGACCCAGAATCCCTGGTCGAAGACCGCGAATATAATGATGCCCATTGGAGCCTGGAGTCTTATGATGAGAAATATATCCACAGTGAACTCGATCGCTATCATCTGTAAGATTCCAGGACATCTAACGCTGTACAGCCTGCCCCTCCAAATGAGTAAAGGAGTGCTGACGAGGAATGGAGGGAATATAAAGAAGAGCTCCCTCATCATTATTCAGCCAATGCTCGTCAGCAAAAGTCAACTTGGCCGGATCCTCAACGGAATCTCCAAACAGATAACTAGGCCTCTCTAAAGCCTGAGTAGAAATAGAGTCTGCGGTGAAAGGAGCATCCGTGATCAGCTGGCGTAAGGAATGACGTCCCCCATCTCGTATCAAACGACAAGATTCATCGGAACGATTCCCATCAAACTGAGGAAGCGGACCAATAGCCTGCCTGATGGCTACAGAAGAGAAAACCTCCCCACTACAACCAGTAGTAGCATGAGGGGGAAGACTGTCCGCTGGAAGCTCGACTGCAAAAAAAACAAGGGTAAAAGTCAGAAAACTATCCATAAATTATACAAGGATTAAATCCATCTCACAAGAGAGCGAGATAAGATCATCCACAGGGTAATTGGAGAGACGGTTTTGAGTGTCTTACACTGGAGGAACGGTATGCATCATCACGTAAATAACGTGATAACATACACCAACCTACAAAGTGTAAGACGACACAAAATCGCCCCAATATGCTGGAAGACTTGAATTGGCCAAGCAAAGTAAGTCCGAAACCTCGACCCCCGCGAAGGAGGATGTCGGCTCTTCCCGAATGACCCGCGAAGGGGCCAAACGAGGGTGTAACAGAACCATGAGTTTCCTGGAACCTCGACCCCCGCGAATGAGGATGTCGGTTCTTCTCGAATGACCCGCGAAGGGGCCAAACAAGGGTGTAACAGAGCCACGAATTTCCTAAAACCTCGATCCCCACGAAGGAGGATGTCAGTTCTTCCCGAATGACCCGCAAAGGGATCAATCGGGGATATATAAAGCATAAATGCTCACCCCCGAAAGAAAATACCGCCGAAGAAGATGCCGCAGGAGCCTCCCTCTTACTATGCTGCGAAAGGGAGCGACTCCTATGAAATCGGGATCGGCGCGGAGACATGGAGAATCTGCAATGAAAATCAACCGGTCAGGTACAATCATAAATCTGCACACCCGAAATTTAAAAGGAAAATTAAGAATTTTGACTAAAATCCTATAAAATAAGTAGAGTTTTATGGTTGAGGTCTAATTAAACCTACGAATTTCGTGCATGCAAAACAGTGAGCTCATATTGCGGTGTAAACTCTCATGATAAATTTTAGTGAGATACCCAAAATACCCCTCGTGTTCAAGGCTAAATTATAGTCAAGGACATGCTCGAATTGAATCATGATCACCATATCGGTTCACCTAACACCCCCAATATCCCACAATTTTGGTTAATTTTACAAATAAACCCTTTTTTTAAATTTTAGCCAATTTTGCAAATAGACCCCTCCACAAATTTCGGTCTAGTTTTCGCATACCCTTCTCAAAACTTTAGTCATGGATTTGTAGTCTAAACCCTTGGTATTTCAGACCTAAAATTTCAGCCCTTTTGCAAATAAACCCCTCTACAATTTTTTGGGTTGATTTTTACAAATAAACCCCTCAAACAATATTGATTCTTTGCATGCAAACACTTCTCAAATTTTGGCCAAATAGACATGAAATTTCAGTCCCAAATTTTAGTCCATTTTTGCATAAAAGTCCCTAAAGTTTTGGCCATTTTACTTTTTTGCACAAAACCCCCCAAATTTGGATCCATACATACAACCCATCATCAAGACCCTATCTTTTTCACAAAACCCAACCCATGAGAACAAAAGCTATGATCTTGGCATGTAAATTCATGTTATACTCCCATTAGAAACATAAAGTTACAATCTTTCTTGAAAAAGAGGAGAGTTTTGAAGGAAAACTTACCCAAACCAAGAGCTTGAATTTGAAGATGAAAGGAACCCTAGCTTGAGAGGAGAATATTTTCGGCCAAAGGAAGAGCACAAAAATCCGAAATTTTCTTGGGTTGAGGGGTTTTAAAGAAGGGAGTTTTAATGGGTTTGGAGTTCTTAAAAGAAGGAAATAATGGTGTATGGATAAGAGGAAGTAGAAGAGGGAGTTTGAGGGGGGAAAAGAGTACCTTTTTGAAAATTTGAAAGGGGGAAAAGTGCACCATGCACAAGAAAACAAAAAAAAGAAGAGAGAGAGGAGGGGGTCTCGGTTTTTGAACCGAGACACCCTAGGGTGTCTCGGTCTTGGCCGAGACACCCAGGGGTGTCTCGGCCAAGGTTGAGACACCCACGAGTGTCTCAACCCAGTTCGAGCCCCCGATTGTGATTTTCAAGCCCGAATTCGCCCATTTTCATCGGTTGTTGGATGTTTCGACAAAATCAACACTAATCAACACCGGACGATTCAAAACCCTAAGGTTAACGTCGGTCAATGCGTAACCCTAGGTCAACGCCAGTCAATGCGTTGCGATCAAAAGTCAACGTATGGCGATTCAAAACCCTAAGGTTAACGCCGGTCAACGCATAACCCTTGGTCAACGCGTAATCCTAGGTCAACGCCGGTCAATACGTTGCGATCAAAAGTCAACGTATGGCGATTCAAAACCCTAAGGTTAACGCCGATCAACGCGTAACCCTAGGTCAACGCCGGTCAACGCGTTGCGATCAAAAAATCAACGAACGACATTCAAAACCCTAAGGTTAATGCCGGTCAACGTGTAACCCTAGGTCAACGCCGGTCAACGCGTTACGATCAAAAGTCAACGTATGGTGATTCAAAACCCTAAGGTTAACGCCGGTCAACGTGTAATCCTAGGTCAACGCCGGTCAACACGTTGCGATAAAAAAGTCAACGTATGACGATTCAAAACCCTAAGGTTAACTTCAATCAACGCGTAACCCTAGGTCAACACCGGTCAACGCGTTACGATCAAAAAGTCAACGAACAACGTTCAAAACCCTAAGGTTAATGCCGGTCAACGCGTAACCCTAGGTCAACGTCGGTCAACGCGTTGCGATCAAAAGTCAACGTATGGTGATTCAAAACCCTAAGGTTAACGCCGGTCAACGCGTAACCCTAGGTCAACGCCGGTCAACGAGTAACCCTAGGTCAACGCCGGTCAACGTGTTGCGATCAAAAAGTCAACGAACGACGTTCAAAACCCTAAGGTTAATGCCGGTCAATGCGTAACCCTAGGTCAATGCCGGTTAAAGCGTTACGATCAAAAGTCAACGTATGGCGATTCAAAACCCTAAGGTTAACACCGATCAACGCGTAACGCTAGGTCAATGCCGATTAGCGTTGCGATCAAAAAGTCAACGAATGACGTTCAAAACCCTAAGGTTAATGTCGGTCAACGCGTAACCCTAGGTCAACGCAGGTCAACACGTTGCGATCAAAAGTCAACGTACGTCGATTCAAAACCCTAAGGTTAACGTCGATCAACGCGTAACCCTAGGTCAACACCGGTCAACGCGTTACGATCAAAAAGTCAACGTATGGCGATTCAAAACCCTAAGGTTAACGTCGGTCAACGCGTAACCCTAGGTCAACGCCGGTCAACGCGTTGTGATCAAAAAGTCAACGAACAACGTTCAAAACCCTAAGGTTAATGCTGGTCAACGCGTAATCCTAGGTCAACGCCGGTCAACGCGTTGCGATCAAAAGTCAACGTATGGCGATTCAAAACCCTAAGGTTAACGCTGGTCAACGCGTGACCCTAGGTCAACGTCGGTCAACGCGTTGTGATAAAAAGTCAACGCGGGTCAACATATCATGACGGAGATAGTCAGTTTAAAGTCAACTCGATGACACGAGCCAAACTTAACTCATCAGTTCTAGATTTGAGACTCCGACGACGGCCAGGCGATAAACACAACGCCGAAAGAACTTCAGTTATTCGTCAAAGCATCGAATAGATTGAAAATCGAAGGAGTCAAGAATTGAAGCTAACTACAGGTCCTTTACACCGATTGAAGGCTGGACCAATCACATCCAAAGTATTCTAGCCTCTTCTATAAAAGAAACGAATCTTGAACGCTTTGGAGGGGGTATCTGTAGGCATTGAAAATTACCTATAGGTCTCCACGAACAGCTCAACGTTAAGAAAAGATGATGAACGTCACTGTCTGGTTCACAGAAGCTTGATTAATGATGGTGAACGCTTGATGTGAATCGACGAACTACGGAATTTTAGAATAACAAGGATACGGACTGATCGGGAACCCCGTGTTGTTCACAAACGGCGAAATACCCTTCGTGTCTCATTTATTCCACAGATGATCTAATCATTGGAGCTTATAGAACTCCTCATCGGATTTCCAACACACTTTGGATCGCTCAAATCCGAGTTCGGATGAAGAAGTTACGTAGGAAACGGACAAATGTACAAAACAGAGCGTCTCAGCCTGAGTTGAGACACCCCGAGGTGTCTCGGCACAAACGAGACACCCCAAGGTGTCTCGGCCTGGCTGAGACACCCTGGGGTGTCTCCAGCCCCTAAAAACGGCTGTTGTGCGGTTTTAACCGCCCGGAACCCCCCCTGAGCCTATAAATACAGCATCAGGCCCTCATTTTTCTAGATCTAGAATTTTGGAGAATTGGCGAAGCCCTGTCGGACTGAAGAGTGATTGAGTTCTTCAATGCAAGGGAGAGATTCTTCAGATCTGCATCACCCACAGCCGTTCCTTAGGATTATCCCGTTACGGTAATCCTAAGAAGAGCAAATCTCGCCATTGCCGAGATAAGCGCTTCTGCTTCTAGATTCCTTCGCGGATCGATAGAGTTCCGGATCTGATCTGATTGTCAGGTAGTCCACGGATATTGACGTCCCCGTCACCGGCTAAAGACCCACGCAAGCAAGAAACGATGAACGGATCTTGTGTTATTTTTAAAAAGATGTAATCTTTCATTCTTATTCTTTTTATTGAATATTTTGAATTCTTTGTAAGCAATCCATATTATAATGAATTCGACAATAAAGGCAACTTTTACTGAAAACAGTAGTCTCTTGACCTGAGATATCAGTGTAATATCTTACATGTCAGTATAGGTGTACTTAGACTTTTACCTAACCACATTCTCATTGAGTGGTGCATAACTGTTCTTGTTGGGTGCATCCCGAGACATAAGTAGATATTGAGATGCCAATATAGGATTTGTCTCTTCCAGTATAAGGGGGTTGATGTCATAAGATTATTTGATATAACTATAGCCTGAAAATCCTTGGCCAAGGTAAATAAGATAAACTGAGTGTCAGTTTGATCTTAAAAGGTTATGAGTTTAATATCAACAAACACTAATCGAGCTATTAGGGTTTGACAGTTTTCCATACCCTAGGCTCTATAGTTTGACATGGTTTGACAAAGAGAACGGACAGTAAGGTATTATCACTGAGTGGTTCTAATAAAATTGTGTAAGCATCTTGCAGATATTTATCACAACTTATACATGGTTAATCTTCATGTGTAGCTAGCACCTCTGTTGTACTTGTAGATATGATCCAATGCTAAGTCTTAAGTTGGTCCCTAGAGTCACATCAAGTGCCTATTTGAATCATGTGAAATACAATTTATAAAGTTAATGTGTATGATTGATACACATATATGATTTTCACTGGATACACATAAACAGTTATATGTATCGGTAAAATTAGAATGTTATGTGCTTAAGAAATGAATTCTAGTATTTTTCCCATAAAGTTAACTTTTAGTCAACTGGTTGACTATTTGGTCAACAGTTGACTTTTGGTCAACTCAATGAGTTTTTGGTCATATGTGACTTATTAGTTAATAATTAGAAAAATTACGCAATACCGTATTTATAAAACACCGTATTGATGTGGTATTTTTATTTATAAAATACACACTTTATTATACCTTGATTAACGAGTCATAAGATGAGTCATTAAGGTGGTATGGTTTGGGCACATAGTTTTGATTCTTCATGACTCTTTACATGACTCATGAGATGAGTCATTGCATGACTCATGAAAGGAATCATTACATTTAGATGACTCATGACATGACTAATGAGATGAGTCATGACATATCTCATTCTATATGTATGAGCTTTCTTTCTTATGGAAAGGTTAATGAAAAATTAGCTAAGTGGTTTTTTTCATAAGAGAATAAAAGAAAGCTCTAGCTCTAACTAAACTCTAGCAATCTTTGAGTAAAAGGAAGTAATGGGATTTTAAAGTACCACGGGGTGGATATCTTACCTTGTGTCTCAAGAAGACTCTGATTTTATCAAGCTCACTTGAAGACTTGGAGATCCACTACAAGGAGGTTTACATCAATAAGGATGAAGAGCTAGGGGTTGTTCGTGTTGGCCTTCTTGTTTTGATGATGTTTAACAAACAATTTACTTCTAATGTTGTTTGTCTAGTATTTGTATTTTAGTATTTATTGTAGACAAACAACGTTGTTGGAGGATGGATGGA
>BQKN01000553.1:65662-93988 GCA_022839385.1 Asparagus kiusianus
ACAGTGTTTGAACTTCATTTCAATCCTCCTCTCCAACTTGATTTTCAAAGAAGAATTCCTAAACTCTATTTCTAGCAATTTATTGTTTTATTCATAATTTCTACATGCTAGATTATATATGAGTTTAGTTGTTTTGATTTATTGAATCTCATTGTTACACACACCCATTTGAGCTTATTGTATTTACATACATAGTATATTAGGGTTGTGAGAGATTGTAACATTGAGTTGTGCTTTAATTGTGTTCTCATCTATTGTAGAGAACAAATTTATATTTGTTACATTGTGAGTGTTGTAAGGTTTTCGGTGAGCTAGAAAACCGAGTGTGGTGTGAAGTTTTCGGTGAACTAGAAAACCGAGTGTGAGGAGTGACGTTGATCGGTGAGCGTTGAAAACCGATACTGTGAGGTGTAAACGTTGTTCCGGTGAGCGTAGAAAACCCGGTTGTGATAGTGGATTTCTCCCCGGGAGTGGGGAGCGGAGACGTAGGACGGAAGGTCCGAACTCCGTGATCATATCTTGTGTTTGAGTGTGCTTTGGCGTTTATTCATACTTGTGTTTATATTTCTTGTCGCCATTGTCATTATCTCATTATTTATATGATCCACTATCTAGTTCATATTGTTTACCCTTGTGTTAGTTTGTATATCCTTGCACATATCTTATTGTATATCTCTTTGTTAGGATATATTATCTTGTGCTAGTTTATATATCCTTGCATATATATTTCATCATATAGGATATATCACTTTGTGTATATTGCATATTCTTGCTCATAAGTAATTATATATCATCTTGCAAGAATATATTAGTTAATTAGTTTTAATTGGCATTTAATCGGATTAGATTAGCATAAGACCCTAATCACCCCCCCTCTAGGGTCTAACAGTTCGATCTACCATCGAATCACGCTACGAAAGTAAGCCTTCAAAGCTCTTGGTTGCTCTCTTTTTTATAGTGATCATGTTAGATTTAATTAGAATGGTCCTAGCTTGTTTTTCATGTTCTCTATATGCTTAGAATTATTATACATACAGTCTTCTGTTGCGTATTTCGCATGTATTTAGCACGAATTTCCAACATGGTATCAAAGCCATGGTTCCATCTAATTGAATCTTTGCATGCATATCTAAATCATAGAGGACTTTGTAATTGCTTCTAATAACTAGTTTAATTAAAAGATGTTTTAATGAAACTAGTTAATTTATTCAAGTTGTTTTGTAATGAGTTATATTAGTCGTTGATTCAAAAATATGATTTTTGGATCATAAGTTTTAGGAGTAAAAACACTTGTATAAATTACAAAACACTTGTTTACAACTAGTGTAGTTGTATGTTCTTTGTAATAATTTATACTAGTCATTGATTCAAAACTATGATTTTTGGTTCATAAGTTTTTAGGAGTAAAAATACTTGTATAAATTGTAAAACACTTGTTTACACTTGTTTACAACTAGCGTAGCTGTATGTTAGAAGTATGATAGTCCTATTTGAGTTAGGATAATCCCTATGTTATCTAGTTTTCCAATTTGTTGCATAACTAGATAGATACATATTTCTTAATGTTGATTAAGTTATATATTTATATCATCTTGCATGGATGTTATGTTTATGGATGGTAGTGGACAACGATTCTCTTGCATTTATTGTATTGATGTAATATAGCTAGAAATGTAATATTATTTATGACCTCTCCCCTCCCCGAGCATGGGCTAGGCCTACGAGTTTAGGCACATACTCACCGATCATGGGCTACGCCTACAGGTATAGGCCCTTGTTCGGGTATAGGGGGTTATGGTTATTTAGTTTAGTTATTTTATTTATAGATTTTATTTTATATACAATGCAATATTATTACCCATCCTATGAGATGTTTTTTTCCATAATAAATGGGGCTTGCACGTCCTATGAATATGTGATTGTAATAATACAACATTTGTAAGAGAGCTAGCACTACAAGGAGTTGCAAATTGCTTGTCAAAATATAATTAGTGTAGTTACATTTTATTCCTTTAGTTGTCCGCTATTATTACATATTGCTTTTACATATGTTGATATGTTAGTTGTACCCTAATTATAGATGTTAATACAATTGGGTGTTATATTCTGTAAAGTTTATATCTTTTTCTCACTAGAGAATAGTTTTTATTATAAAAACTTATTTTTAAACTTTGTAAGACATGGCAATAAGAGTTTATTGATCACAGAGTGGTGAGACCGACATTAACATAGCATTAGTGTGAAAGATAAATAAACCTAAAGCAGTTAAAAGAAATGTATTTAGAACAAACTTTTAACTAGTATCAAGAAAATAATTATGAGATATAGCTTATGGGGTGATGCCCAACTTAAGATTAGGGGTGATGCACAATCTTTCACGCTATAGTCTTTGTTTGGGTCAAAATCGCTGTTTTTATTATGATTGAATCTATTACAACTTTAATCGTTTATAATAAACTCAAATAAAAAGTTGATCTTTTTATAAGATCTCCTTATATAATGAAAATACAAAAAATACGACTCTTGTCAAATAGCGCAGCGGACGTTTATCACCCGCTGCTTGTGTGAGATCTTTATCTGTGCCGGGGATGTTAATATCTATGGACCGCCGCAGATCAGATCCGGTTGACAGATTGATGATCAAAGTTCTTACTCCACGAAGGAAGTAATTGCTGCAGCAATGATCTCGACCAAGCGAGATCACAGCTCTTCTCGAGATTTAAGACTAAGCCTAAATCCGGAAGAATAGGGGACGAGTCTCGAATCTCTCGAACTCCACTCTTTATGCACATGAGATCGCCAAGATCTGCTAAACCTTGCTGTAAATTCGTGGCTCCACTCTCCAATTCGGCAGCGTTTCACCCTCTTGATGTCCAGCCCCTGAGAAATGAGCACCCGAGCTCGTATTTATAAGTTTCGAAAGCGGGTATTTGGATAAGAACGATGGGTTCCTCCTTATCTTCAGTAAAGAACTGATTAACCATAGTATCAGATCGGTTGGGAAGCTCAGGAACCAACAAATCCCGAGAAAATTCGTGAAAACCGAAAAAATACACTTGTAGGTCAAATCTGGCCAAAGCGTCACCCGGTGGCTCGGCCTTGGCCTAGCCACCAAATGGTGGCTCGGCCATAGCCTAGCCACCAATTGGTGGCTCGGCCACCGAGCCACCCTTGGTGATCTAGCTATGGGCTGAACCACTAGTTCGGCCAAGCCGTTTCCATGTGACTCGGTCACCTGTGGCTTTCTTAGTCTTTCGGATTTTGACTTGTTCTGTCGTTACACGTATTTCATCATTTCGTTAATCCGTACGCTATTTTGGTGGCCGATGAGTGTGCGGGCCACTTGGTGGTGGCCGGTGAGCACGCGACCACTTAGTTTGCCGATTTTGTGGCTGATGGGTGTGCGGACCATTTGGTGGTGGCCGGTGAGAACGTGAGACACTTGGAGCAGACTGGCGAGTGCACTGGCCAGTTGGTTCATCGATTTAGTGGCCGATGGGCGTGCGGGCTACTGGATGGTGGCCGCTGAGCACGTGGGCTACTTGGTTTGCCGATTTGGTGGCCGATGGGCGTGCGGGCCACTGGATGGTGGCCGGTGAGCACGCGGGCCACTTGGTTCGCCGATTTGGTGGCTGATGGGCACGCGGGTCACTTGGTGGTGGCCGATGAGTGTACGGGTCACGTCATCAATAGTTCGTTGATTCGCTGGTCGACGTCGGATAATCCTCTTTGACTTAGATAATGGCGTTCATCACCTTCTCTCTGTCTCGAGCTGTGTGTGGATACCTATAAGTATTTTTAGACGCCTATAAATACCCCCCTCTAAAGTATTTCAAACTCATTCTTTTATAGAGGAGTCTGGGATATATTGGATATGATAGGCCCCCACCTTTAGTCGATGTCGAAGGACCTATGAACTGCTTCAATTCTTGACTTCTTCAGCCTTCAGTCTATTCAGTGTTTTATCGAGTAGATGAAGTTCTTTCAGCGCTGCGTTTATTGTTTGACCGTTGTCAAAATCTTAAATCGAAATTGGTGAGTTAGTTTTGGCTCGTGTCATTGAGTTGACTTTGAACTGATTATCTTCGTCTTAACGTGTTGACCAGCGTTAACACAATTTATACTCGTACGTTTGTTGGAATCTACACAGTTTTAGCTCTTAAGGCATTGGAGCGTGACGGTCCCAAATGTTAGGGCTACAGGACCAACTATTAAAGCTGATTTATCTGCATGTGTGGATCTTATCTCGAATTTGTTGGATGTCCAAGTCACGAGACCAACTAATGGGGCTGGTGTGTCAGTGACTTTCACGTATATAGGATTTTTGGCAAACCCTCAGCCATCAACGGGTTTGATAAGCCTTTACTGACTACCGTTTGAGTCAGGCTAGCATGCGGATTGTTTAAATCCGTTCCGCATGTAACGTTATGCTAAAAGAGTTAACTCTTTTAGTGCTACTATATTGAATACGTAGACTTCGTCTTTCTCACATGAAAAGACTAAACGGCGACGCGTGTTAGGCGTAGACTTTAAGATTTTTGGCAAACCCTCAGCCTTTAACGGGTTTAACGTGCCTTTATCGATTACCGTTTGAATCGGGCTTGCATGCGGATTGTTTAAGTCTGTTCTGCATGTGACGTTGTGCTAAGAGAGTCAACTCTCTTAGTGCTACGATATTAAATATGTAGACTTCGTCTTTCTTACGTGAAAAGACTAAACGGCGACGCGTGTTAGGCGTAGACTTTAAGGTTTTTGGCAAACCCTCAGCCTTCAACGGGTTTGACGTGCCTTTACCGATTATTGTTTGAATCGGGCTTGCATGCGGATTGTTTAAGTCTGTTCCGCATGTGACGTTGTGCTAAGAGAGTTAACTCTCTTAGTGCTACGATATTAAATACGTAGACTTTATCTTTCTTACGGGAATAGACTACCCGGCAATGCGTGTTAGGCACTGACTTATCCCTACTTAGGATTCAGGATAAAATTCCTCAGACTTGGACTCTGGTGTCTTCTTCAATCGGTGAAAGACTAAACCGGCAACACGTATTAGGCGTTGTCTTATCCCTGCTCAGGATTTGGGATAAAATTCCCCATGCGTGTGAAGCACGGATTTTGGCATTATGAATAACAACCTGCCACAATATCGAATATATGGGCTTTTGTTCTTTTTACGGTTAAGAACTAACCGGTAACGCGTGTTAGGCATTGACTTATCCCTGCTCAGGATTCGGGATAAAATTCCCTATGCATAAAAGGCATGGATTTTTGTTGCTACGATGCTGAATACGTAGACTCGGTCATTTTTACGGGAACGAACCACCCAGCAATGCAGGTTAAGCACTGACTTATCCCTACTTATGCTTCGGGATAAAATACCCCAGACTGGTATTCTGGTATCTTTTTTAATCGGTGAAAAACTATACCGGTAACGCATGTTAGGCGTTGACTTATCCCTACTTAGGATTCGGGATAAAATTCCCCATGCATAAAAGGAATGGATTTTGGGAGTTGAAAAAGTGGTGTCTTCTCTTGAGGCAAAGACGAACCCGATATGGAAGAGGAAGAATTTTATATTCTATCTCCTAAAGCTGAAGAAGAAGAATTTTATATTCTATCTCCAGTTGCAAAAGGAAACTCAAAGTGGGATCTCCACTTCAAGAATTCGGTAAGGTGAAACTAAGAGTGGGATCTTCACTCCGAGAATAGAAAAGATCCGGATAATCCTAACTGTCAGAAGGGGTGATTATCGAACTAACGATGAATTCTTATTTATCGAGAGTGAGTTATGGTTTTGGCCCTAACTGTAGGAAGGTTTGACCAAGCGGGAGTTTGAGGTGACCCTAACTGTAGGAAGGTTTGATCGCTCGATTTGCAAAGTGGACCTCTCGTTCATGAAAGGAATCGAGAGGAGATTTTGGTTGTGGTCCTAACTGTAGGAAGGTTTGACCGAGTGAGAGTGAGAGTGTGAGATGACCCTAACTTTTATAGGTTTGATCACTCGATTTGTAGACCTCTCGTTCATTGAAGGAATCGAGAGGGGATTTTGACCGTGGTCCTCACTGTAGAAATGTTTGACCATGTGAACAGTGAGAGTGGGAGTAAAAATTACAGTGGGAGTGTTGATTCGTATAAATTACTCAAAGGGGATTCCTTGTGTTAAGTGATTAGTACTTAACACGGAGGGGCTTGAAAATAGTCAATGATCAGAAGACTAAAATTCTGAGTACTATGTCCGGACTCTAGCAATGGGAGTGTTGAGTGCACAGACATAGTGGGAGTTGAGTGGATTCAACCAAAAGGAATTTTGGTGTCCCACCGTCAATTGGTCTGATCGGTGGAGGATTTTGTGGTGGAAGACTGTGAGTCGTCAAACACCAATGGGGGTTTTGTGAGGGAAGATTGATCCAACGAAGTGGTTGAATCTCATCTCAGCAAAAGAGTGTTCGGAAATCACAGTGGTGGTTTACTGTTCATCACTTTGTTCGTTATGATCGGGTTATCCCTAAGAAAATTACATGTAGCATTCTTCCGGGAACTTCCCGTTACATGAATCATCCACCCCTAGCTTTCTTTATAGAATTGGGTCTGACATTGTACTCAGTTAAATGATTGGGTTATCCTTAAGAATATTACGTATAAAAATTCTTCAAGAACTTCTCATCAAAGGTAGAAAACAGTTTAGACTTATATACTTATTGGAGTATTGAGAAGCAGTTTATACTTGTATACTCTTCGGAGTGTCAGAAGGAGCAGTTTATACTCTTATACTTGTCGGAGTCTTCATTCAACTTAATTGAGCATTATGACGCCGGCTTCAACCAAACTTTGGATGCTATTCTTAAGAGTGAAGAAAGCCTTGGTAGGATGAAGGATCCTCCTATGGTACGCACAGTACTTCGGATCCGTAGTATTGTTAGCTTCCTCCTGATCTGCTATAGATAGTAGCTTGATCTTATTATTTTCAATGAGGAACTTGAAAATGGCTGGAACATCTTCGTCCTTGAAGGAATACTCTTTTTGGAGTCTCAGATCCGATGTCTTTTGTTGTCTTCGGGGTTGTTATTGTGACGTCTGATTAATGTGAACAACTGTTGCAGGTGCCTTTCTCTTGGATAGGGACATGGAATGTCAGTCCTTTTCACCTCTTGAGCAGACAGTAGAGCGTTGATTTTTCTCTCGAGATCTATCATTTTCTCATCCTTGCTCATATCGGGCTTTGGACAATTCTTAAGAGGAATAACGGGGCCACCCCCAACGTTATCATCATTGGTAAGACCACCCCCAGCGTTCTGGTCAATGGGAGGGTTATCAGCATTGATATATTCATCCACGTCTGAATCGCTAGCTACTTGGCGAACATTATTACGACGACTGGATTCACCTAGCTGATTTGATAAGGCTCGGATCTGTTGGTCATGCTCTTCCCTCATCCGTCGCATAGCCATTTCCATTTTGAACTTGAAGTTCTTTTTTTGCTTGGCCAAGACATCTTCAACCATTTTAGTTACTTCCTCGGTGTTAATCACAAACACTTCGCGGGATTGTCTTGGGCTAGATATCATATTATCAGAAGCGACTACAGAGTTAGCATCTAATGCTTCATCATCCGAGGATAATCCCCTATGCATTCTCTGGTAATCCCTATGTCTAGTGGTCCCTGCGCGTAACCGAGTTAGACGATGCGATATAGGCGGGTCAGAAGGTCGAATCAACTTTCCCTTATCAGCCATATTTATTATGACTTCCGTAAGTTCGTTAGCTTGAGCGGAGGATTGTTTCTTGTGGAAATGTTTTGGCTTGGACTTAGTCGCTCCGTTAGAGATTTTCTTAAATACTGAGACCATCTGCGGAGCGGTCTTGGGATAATTACATGCTGATAATACTACCTTGATAATATTGGTGCACGGACAGTGAGAGTCCGTTTCTCGGGTACTTCTCTTTCGAGATCTGTTCGTACCCCCAGCCTGATAGTACAACTCATTGGTCCGAAGACTAGAACAACCTATCGCGTGTTGGTACGACTCCTCAGGTATAACGTCATCATCTAACAAACATGTTTCCTTCTGAGGGCTTACTGCCTTGTTGGTGTTCTCAAGAGTCACACGTTTGGAACCACGCTTTCGTGAGTGCGGGACCTTGACGGGCTCTTGGATACTGACTTGCAATCCGAGGTGGTCAGTTACAGGAGCTTTCTCTTTACGAGAAGGCTTAGACTTGTTGTGAGGGAGTGTGTGACCCCCAGCTTGAGTAGTTGCTCGGGGTTCAATCATCGTACCCAAGCGTTCTTTGATCAGAACTTTACCTCGATCCTTGTGCAAAAGACTCAGGCGATCTGTCATCCTTATCTTGAATCGGGACAACTTCACGCTGTCGCAGGGCTCCAACGGAGGTGCGGGATCCATTGGGACAGGAATATGGGCCGTCGGAAACTCAAAACAGTTTGCAAGAGGTGAACCAAACGCAAGGCAAACTGAACCGGAGTGGTTCAGATGCAAACCACCTAATGGTGGCTCGGATCTGGCCGAGCCACCATTTGGTGGCTCGGATCAGGCCGAGCCACCATTTGGTGGCTCGGCCTTGGACGAGCCACCATTTGGTGGCTCGGTTTTGGATGAGCCAGCCAGGGCTTGTTTGTAATTTTTAGGGGCTGTTCGATTTTTTTTCGACGCCGTTTCGGACTTTGGTTTCCATACTTGGCATATCTTTGGTGGCTTCTTGATCACCTCTTTTTGTTTCAGCTTTTGCGCTTCTCGCACGAGAATTCGTGCGTGCGTAATCAAGGCACGACGCTTCTGAATGCGCTCCTCGAGGGTTGAATGGGTCCGTTTGACTTGGATCCATTCATTCGTTGTTAGTTTGAAGAAGAGGCCATTTGTTTGCTGTTGAGGGGGTTGGCGTCTTCTAGGCTTCAGATCTGCTTCGTAGCAAATCCCGTCAACTGGCTCCAAAGCCTTAGCAAGTCCGCGCGCAAGTCGTTGGCACTGCCTTTGGCGTACCCTCTTTGATAGGGTTGGCGTGCCTTCTGCAATTGACCCCTTGATTGAGGAAGGGTCCAGATCTATAGATCCGGGCTTGTTGGTGGCCGAAGGAGTGTTACAAGGCGAGATTGTAACAGCAACGGGGGCCTTGATTTTTCTGCGATTACGAGGGGCAGAGGATCTGGAGGAGGAGGATGACGACAAATACTCCTCAAACTTCAGTTGGTCGAATTTGTACTCGACCTCTTCGTCAACCGGGATCCGGATCCGTGGTTGCGATACGACAGCTTCGGCAGCAAAGCTGTTGGCTCCCACTGTGGTCGCGAGCTTGTTTGGGTCAAAAATCACTGTTTTCATTGTGATTGAATCTATTACAACTTTAATCGTTTACAAAAAACTCAAATAAAAAGTTGATCATTTTATAAGATCTCCTTAAACAATAAAAATACAAAAGATACGACTCTTGTCAAACAACACAGCGGACGTTTATCACCCGCTGCTTGTGCGGGATTTTTGTCTGTGCCGGGGATGTTAATATCCATGGACCGTCGCGGATCAGATCCGGTTGACAGATTGATGATCAAAGCTCTTACTTCACAAAGGAAGTAATTGTTGCAGTGATGATCTCGACCAAGTGAGATCACGACTCTTCTCGAGATTTAAAACTAAGCCTAAATCCGGAGGAATAAGGGACGGGTCTCGAATCTCTCAAACTCCACTCTTTATGCACAGGAGATCGCCAAGATCTGTTAACCCTTGTTGTAAATTCGTGGCTCCACTCTCCAATTCGACAGTGTTTCGTCCTCTTGATATCTAGCCCCTGAGAAATGAGCACCCAAGCTCGTATTTATAAGCTTCGAAAGCAGGTAATTGGATAAGAACAAGGGATCCTCCTTATCTTCAGCTAAGAACTGATTAACCATAGTATCAGATCAGTTGGGACTCTCAGGAACCAACAAATCCCGAGAGAATCCGTGAAAACCGAAAAAACACACTTTTAGATTAAATCTGGCAGAAGCATCACCGGTGGCTCGGCCTTGGCCTAGCCACCAAATGGTGGTTCGGCCTAGCCTAGCCACCAAATGGTGGCTCGGCGGCCGAGCCACACTTGGTGACCTGGCTATGGGCTGAACCAATGGTTTGGCCGAGTCGTTTCGATGCGACTCGGCCGCCTGCGACTTTCTTAGTCTTCCGGATTTTGACTTGTTCTGTCATTATGCGTATTTCATTGTTTTATTGATATGTACGCTATTTTGGTAGCCGATGAGCGTGTGGGCCACTTGGTGGTGGTCGGTGAGCACGCGGGCCACTTAGTTAGCTGATTTTGTGGCTGATGGGCGTGCGGGCTATTTGGTGGTTGTCGGTGAGCACGTGAGACACTTGGAGCTAACTAGCGAGTGCACGAGCCAGTTGGTTCGTCGATTTAGTGGTCGATGGGCGTGTGGGCCACTGGATGGTGGCCGGTGAGCACACGGTCCACTTGATTCGCTGATTTGGTGGCCGATGGGCGTGCGGGCCACTGGATGGTAGCCGGAGAGCACGCGAGTCACTTGATTCACTGATTTGGTGGCTGATGGGCATGCGGACCACTTGGTGGGGCCACTTGGTGGTGGCCGGTGAGCATGCGGGCTACGTCATCAATAGTTCGTTGATTCGCTGGTCAGTGTCGGATAATCCTCTTTGACTTAAATAATGGCGTTCATCACCTTCTCTCTATCTCGAGCTGTGTGTGGATACCTATAGATATTTTTAGATGCCTACAGTCTTAAATAGCGGTG
Organism: Asparagus kiusianus; assembly: GCA_022839385.1. NCBI lineage: Eukaryota > Viridiplantae > Streptophyta > Magnoliopsida > Asparagales > Asparagaceae > Asparagus > Asparagus kiusianus. Next base: position 76,419 of record BQKN01000553.1, read on the forward strand.
GTTACTTAATTAAGGTCTGATGAATATTCCTGGTGAATAGCTCGGAACCTTCCCACTAATCTTGCGCTTACCTGGCTAGTTTAATTGTTGCAAGTATAAATATAGAGCATCATTTAACTATATCAAGTTTGATTACGTAAAAGATTTATGAAATCGTCCATAGCCCTCCATCATTTCATTTGAACACTATTAAGCTTATAAATACTATGTTTGTTGGAATATGTCAAGGCATAACTATTCTATGGCTAAATAGTATTCATGTGTATATTAGATATAAGGATAGCTTAAATTGGTTATGCGACCTTGTTGGCATACGTCAAGAGTTTGTATAAGTTAAATTTAAGCCAGTTAAGAAATGATGGGTCCAAACATTACTAGCATTTTGTGATTTGTTGGCATACGTTAAGGTCATAAAAGACTAGAGGTAAAATCATATCAAGAATTACAAGAATATAAAAGATAAAAGTTGTCTACTAATTATTGAGTGTATCAATTTGTTAGCATACGTTAAAGTTGATGCATTCAATGATAATTGGATCTTGATCCCACTTGAAAACAATGGGTTGTTTTCCGATCACCTCTTATAAGGTTTTGAGAGACTCGAAAAATAGTGGGAGACATAAATTAGATGAAAATAATCCAAATCTATTTTATGTGTTGAACATCTGCTAAAATATTTTTTCCTTACTGTAGGCGTTAAAAATTGCCCATAGGACCTCAAACACAGTTCAAGACAAGGAGAAGACGATAAACGTTATCATCCAGGTCGAGAGAATTTATCCAACATCAGTAAGTGAATGAAATGGATCAATAGAATGCACAAGTCAAGGAAGCGATGAAGCGTGCGCAGAACAAGGGAATTGGAAAGATCATGAGTCGTGAAAATATCAAAAAGATGGACGAAACACCACTCGGAGGCCCGCGTAGGCGCGAGTCACCAAATGGTGGCTCGCACCCATGCGAGCCACCAAATGGTGACTCGCACAGTTCCGAGCCACCAGAACTCTTACTGAGTACAAAACCTCCCCAAACACGGATTTCGATGATTTTTAAGGATTCTTTCGTCCGAGAACCTCCCTAATTGTTTTAAGGTTATCCCTAGATGCGTTTAAGTGGTTATTAATTGCAGATAACGTTTAAACACCAATTCTTATTCAAAAGGACCTCTCCAAAGGCTTATAAATAAAAGCCCAGGGTCTTCTTTAAAGAGGATCTGAAATTGAGAAGGCGAGGTGCTGTCAAATTGTCCAGTTAACCATGAATTTCAGAGGAGAATCATCAGGTCTTAGCGAACACTTTCATAAAGAAAGTCCTTCGAAAGGTTTGTGATTCTTTCCCCTTCTTTCCTCCGGATTAAACTTGGTTTTAATCTCGAGAAGAGCCACAATCTCGCTTGGTCGTGATTGTCGCTTCCACACTTGTTTCCTTCGTGAAACAAGAGCGTAATTAATTGCCTATCGGGTATGATCTGCGGCGGTCCACGGACTAACGCGTCCCCGGCACAGGCAAAGATCCCACACAAAGCAGTGGGAGATAAACTACTGTTGCGTTTTGTTTGATAAAGTTATAATTTTTATTTTTCGTTATAAGAAGATCTTATAAAAAGATTAACTTTTCTTTCAATTTGAACTTGTAATCGATAAACAGTGTAACAGGTTCGAAAGCAATGGAAAAAGCAACTTTTGACACAAACAAACTGGCGACCACAGTGGGAGCCAACAGTTTCGCTGCCGAAGCTATCGTGTCGCAACCACGGATCCGGATCCCGGTTGACAAAGAGGTCGAGTATGAATTCGACTAACTAAAGTTCGAGGAGTATCTGTCGTCGTCCTCCTCCAGATCCTCTGCCCCTCGCAAGCGCATGAAGATCAAGGCCCGCGTTGCCATTGCAATCTCACCTTGCAAAACCCCTCCGACCTCCAACGAAGCCGGATCTACAGATCTGGACTCCTCCTCAATCAAAGAGATAACCGCTGTAGCCACGCCAACTTTATCAAAGAGGGCACGCCAAAGGCAGCGCCAACGACTTGCGCGCCGATTTGCTAAGGCTTTGGAGCCTATTGACGGGATTGGCTATGAGACAGATCTGAAATGCAGAAGGCCCTAAGTGCCCCAGGAGCAAATAAATGGCCTCTCCTCTAAACCAACAGCGAATGAGTGGATCCAAGTCAAACGGACCCGCTCAACCCTCAAGGAGCACATTCAGAAGCGTCGTGCCTTGATTGCGCACGCACGATTCTCGTGCGAGAAGTGCAGAAGCCGAAGCGAAAAGAGGTGATTAAGAAACCACCAAAACCACACCAAGTCTGGAAACCAAAGTCCGAAACAACGTCCACAAAAAGTCAAAAAGCATCCGGAACTGTCGAAATACGCGAACCACCGTCTGGTGGCTCGGCCAAAACCGAGCCACCAAACGGCGGCTCGGCCAAGGCCGAGCCACCAAACGGTGGCTCGGCCCAAGCCGAGCCACTAATTAGTGGTTTGCGTCGGTTCAGGCCTGGTTCGGTTCGGTTCATGTCCGGTTCGGTTCGGTTCGTGTCCGGTTTAGTTCGATCCGCACCCAGTTCACCTCTCGCGGTCCCGTTTAAGCCTCCGGCAGCCCATATTTCTGTCCCGATGAATAACACACCTCCGGCATGGCCCCGTGGCAGCATGGGCTTGTCCTATTCCAAGATGAGGATGACAGATCGCCTGGGTCCTGTGCACAAGGATCAAGGCAAAGTTCTGGTCAAAGAACGCTTGGGTCCGGTGACTGAACACCAAGCAACCACTCGAGCTGGGGGTCGCACACACTCTCGCAACAAGTCTGAGCCCGCCTATGATGGAAAGACCCCTGCACTTGACCGCCTTGGACAATGAACTGAAGTCCAAGAGCCCGTCAAGAGTTCGCACTCCCAAAAGCGTAGCTCCAAATACGTGAATCTTAAGAACACCAATAAGGCAGCAAATCTCCAGAAGGAAACGTGTTGGTCAGGCGATAATATTATACCTAAAAAGTCGTGCCAACACGTGATAGGTTGCTCCGGTCATATGACCGACGGGTTGTACTATCAGGCTGGAGGTAAGAGTAGAGCTCGAAAGAGAAATACCCAAGAAATGGATTCTCTTTGCCCATGTACCAAACTTATCAAGGTGGTATTATCAGAGTGTAACTGCTCCAAGACCGCCTCGCAGAGGATTTCGGTATTTGAAAGACTTTCTACAAAAACGTTAAGACATAAGTCAAAACGTTTTCGTAAAAGAAAGCCGGCCGTTCAAGAACGTGAATTCTCAAAAGTCACGGTTAATATGACAGACAAAGGAAAATCCACACGACGCTTCAGTCCCGAACCTTTTCCACAAATATCTCAACGATTGACTCGGCTACAAACTGGGGCTATCAGGCCTAGAGATTATAGGAGAATTTAGAGAGGGCAGTCCTCAGACGATGAAGCATCAGATGCTAACTCTGCAATTGCTTTAGATGCCACTGTGTCCAGCACAGGACAGACTCGAGAGTCATTCATGATCACTACTGAACAGATGGGTTAACTTCTTCAAGAAGCTTTGGCAAAGCAGAAAGAGGACTTTAAGATCAAAATGGAGATGGCTGTGCAACGGGTTAAAGACTTACATGCACAACAACTCCAGCAGTTGACAAATCAACACGGTGAATCTAGCCGTCGCCAGACTACCAATCAGATAAATAGCGACTCAGAAGTGGAGGAGAATATCAATGCCGATATTCCACTTGAGGATAAAAATGCTGAAGACGTCCTTAACGCTGGGGGTGGCACCAATACCCAAAGTCGCCAGAAGAGAGAGGTAGGCGAAGACCTTAAGATGAAAGACCTCGAAAGAAAAATCAATGCCTTGATGTCTGCTCAAGAGGTAAAGAAGACCAGCATTCCATGTCCTTACCTGAGAGAGTGGGACTCAATTCCATACCCAGCAAAGTTTAACCTGCTCAATTTTACACCGTTCGACAGGAAGGGTTTCCCCACTCAACACTTGATTTATTTCAAGTCCCACTTGGGAGTGATCTCTGGCAACGAGCCTTTGATGGTCCGGTCATTCGTTTGCACCCTTCGCGGGCCTGCCTTCGATTGGTACCGCCATCTCAAGCCTGGAAGTATCAACAGCTGGGACGACATGGAGAGTTTGTTCCTTAACAATTTCTTCGACGATGATACTGAAGTGTCGATCGGAGCCCTTTTGGACGAAAAGTAAAAGGATGGGGAGTCAGTTGACAGCTTTGTTAAACGCTTTCGCAACAAAGCAATGAATTGCCAAGATCCGGTCACAGAGGAATTCATCCTCTAAACCTGCTATAATAACCTTTCCATTGACATCCTGGAAGCACTGGGGGTCATGCCATCCAAGACTTAGAAAGAGTTGAAGGTGCGCGGAGAACAAGCCGAACTCTTCCTCAGAAGGAAGAAGGCCGAGAGAAGCCAGCCGACGGCTAACCGTCCAAACTCAAGTTTTTCTTCTCATGGTAAAGAAAAGGTACCTGCAGCGGCTGTTGACTCTAATCAGACGTCACAACAGCAGCCTCAAAAGCAGCGAAAGACTCCGGATCCGAGACTCCAAAAAGAGTACTCCTTTAAGGTTGAAGAGGTTCTGGCTATCTTCAAATACCTCCTTGAAAACAACAAGATCAAGCTACCACCTATCGCAAATCAGGAGGAAGCTGACAATACTGTGGATCCAAAGTACTGTGCGTACCATAAGAGGATCCTTCATCCTACTAAGGCTTGCTTTGCTCTCAAGAACAACATTCAATCCTTGGTCGATGCCGGCATCATAACGCCGAAATGAGCCGAATGAGAACGCACTCCGAAGAGTATACGAGTATAAACTGCTTCTCCGCTACACTCCGAAGAGTATACGAGTATAAACTGCTTCTCCGCTTCACTCCGAAGAGTATACGAGTAGAAACTGTTTATCCGCCACACTCCGAAGAGTATACGAGTATAAACTGCTTCTCCGCCTCACTCCGAAGAGTATACGAGTATAAACTGCTTCTCCGCCGCACTCCGAAGAGTATACGAGTATAAACTGCTCCTCGATACTCCAATAGGTATATGAGTCTAAACTATTTCCTTTCTTCCATGGGAAGTTCCTGGAGGGTGTCATGCTTGATATTCTTAAGGATAACCCGATCATATAGCTGATACAATGATAAACCCAGTTTCGCAAGAAAAGCTGGGGGTGGATGATTTATGTAACGGGAAGTTCCCAGAAGAATGCTACATGTAGCTTTCTTAGGGATAACCCTATCATTATAAAAAAAGAGGGTGATAAACACTAAACCCCCACTGTGATTTCCAAACACTCTTTTGCTGAAACGAGGTTCGATCACCTCATTGGATCAATCTTCCCTCACAAAATTCCCATTGGTGTTTGACAACTCACAGTTTTCCACCACAAAATCCCCCACCGATCAGACTAATTGACAGTGGGACCACCAAAATTCCTTTCGGTCAAATCCACTCAAACTTCCATGCGTTTGTGCACTCAACATTCCTATTATTAGATTTCGGACATAAGACTTGGGATTTTAATGTCATAATCCTTGATAAATTGTTAAACCCTTTCGTGTTATGTTGTTATCACTCGACACCAAGAATCCCTATTGAGTAATTGGTACAAGTCAACACTCCCATTGTGATTTGTACTCCCACTCTCACTGTTCACCTAGTCAAACCTTCTTACAGTTAGGACCACAACCAAAATTCCCTCTCGATTCTTTCAATAAATGAGAGGTCCACAAATCGAGCGATCAAACCTTCCTATAGTTAGGATCGTCTTAAACCTCCCACTTGGTCAAACCTTCCTACAGTTAGGACCAAAGCCAAAATCCCCTTTCGATTCCTCCAATGAACGAGAGGTCCACTTTCAAATCGAATGATCAAACCTTCCTATAGTTAGGGTCAAAACCACAATTCACTCTCGATAAACGAGAAATTCACCTTTAGTTCAGTAATCAAACCTTCTGACAGTTAGGATCATCCGAATTTTTCGATTCTCGAAGTGGAGATCCTATTCCTAGTTTCGCCTTTCCGGATTCTGGGGGTGGAGATCCCACCTCGAGTCTTCTTTCCAACTAGAGATAGAATATAAAATTCTTCCTCTTCAGTGTTGGGAGATAGAATATAAAATTCTTCCTCTCCCATTTCGGGTTCGTCTTTGCCCCAAAAGAAGACACCATCCTTCAACTCTAAGCCGGTTTAGTCTTTCACCGATTGAAAAAGACACCAGAATCTAGTCTGGGGCATTTTATCCCGAAGCCTAAGTAGGGATAAGTTAACGCCTAACACGCGTTGCCGGTTAGTTCTTAACCGTAAAAAGAACAAAAGCCCACATATTCGACATTGTGGTAGGTTGTTATTCATAACACCAAAATCCGTGCTTCACACGCATGGGGAATTTTATCCCGAATCCTGAGCAGGGATAAGTCAGCGCCTAATACGCGCTGCCGGTTTAGTCTTTCACCGATTGAAAAAGATACCAGAATCTGAGTCTGGGGAATTTTATCCCGAAGCCTAAGTAGGGATAAGTCGGCGCCTAATACGCGTTGCCGGTTCGTCTTTTACCGTAAGAAAATGACTAAGTCTACGTATTCAAATTCGTAGCATTAAGTCTAAAGGGGTTCATCCCTTTAGCACAACGTTACTTGTGAAACGGACCCAGATAATTCACAGGCTAGCCCGATTCAAACGGTAATCGGTAAAGGCACGTCAAATCCATTGAAGGCTGAGGGTTTGCCAAAAACCTTAAAGTCTACGCCTAATACGCGTCACCGTTTAGTCTTTTCACGTGAGAATGAAGAAGTCTACGTATTCAATATCGTAGCACTAAAAGAGTTAACTCTTTTAGCATAACGTCACATGCGGGACGAACTTAAACAATCCGCGTGCTAGCCCGACTCAAACGGTAGTCGGTAAAGGCTCGTCAAACCCGTTGATGGCTGAGGGTTTGACAAAAATCCTATATATGCGAAAGTCACTGACGCATCAACTTCATTAGTTGGTCTCGTGACTTAGACATCCAACAAATTTGGGATAAGATCCACACATGCAGATGAATCAGCTTTAATAGTTGGTCCTGCAGCCCAACATTTGGGACTGTCATGCTCCAACGCCTTAAGAGCTTAAACTGTGAAGACTCCAGCAAACGTATGAGTATAAACCGTGTCAATCGCCGGTCAACTCGTTACAACTAAAATCAACGTCGGACAACGCGTTATAGTAAAGGTCGGTGTCGGTCAACGCATCAGCAATTTCGCCAAAATAAGGCAAAAGATGATTCCAAGGAGTTCAATTACATCAGAATTCCCGACGAAGATGATCAGTTCAAAGTCAACTCAACGATAAGAGCTAAATTCAGAAACTTACACATCGAGTTTTAATTCAAGACTTCGACAGCGGTCAAACGATAAAACGTAGAGCCGTAAAAAAAACTTCATCTATTCAACAGAACGCCGAATAGATTGAAGAATGAAGGGGTCAAGAAATGAAGCTCATTACAGGTCCTTTTGCACCGATTGAAGGTTGGGCCTTCACATCCAAAGTATTTCAGGCTCTTCTATAAAAGAAACGAGGCTGAAACACTTTGGAGGGGGTATCTGTAGGCGTTAAAAATTACCCATAGGACTTCAAACACAGTTCAAGACAAGGAGAAGATGATAAACGTTATCATCCAGGTCGAGAGAATTTATCCAACATCAGTAAGTGAATGAAATGGATCAATAAAATGCACAAGTCAACGAAGCGATGAAGCGGGCAGAACAAGGGAATTGGAAAGATCATGAATCGCGAAAATATCAAAAAGATGGACGAAACACCACTCGGAGGCCCGTGTAGGCGCGAGTCACCAATTGGTGGCTCGCACCCATGCGAGCCACCAAATGGTGACTCGCACAGTTCCGAGCCACCAGAACTCTTACTGAGTACAAAACCTCCCCAAACACGGATTTCGATGATTTTTAATGATTCTTTCATCCCATAACCTCCCTAATTGTTTTAAGGTTATCCCTAGACGTATTTAAGTGGTTATTAACTGTAGATAACGTTTAAACACCAATTCTTATTCAAAAGGACCTCTCCAAAGGCTTATAAATAGAAGCCTAGGGTCTTCTTTAAAGAGGATCTAAAATTGAGAAGGCGAGGTGCTGTCAAATTGTCCAGTTAACAACGAATTTCAGAGGAGAATCATCAGGTCTTGGCGAACACTTTCATGAAGAAAGTCATTCGAAAGGTTTGTGATTCTTTCCCCTTCTTTCCTCCGGATTAAACTTGGTTTTAATCTCGAGAAGAGCCATAATCTCGCTTGGTCGTGATTATCGCTTCCGCAATTGTTTCCTTCGTGAAACAAGAGCGTAATTAATTGTCTATCGGGTTTGATCTGCGGCGGTCCACGGACTAACGTGTCCCTGGCACAGGCAAAGATCCCACACAAAGCAGCGAGAGATAAACTACTGCTGCGTTTTGTTTGATAAAGTTATAATTTTTATTTTTCGTTGTAAGAAGATCTTATAAAAAGATCAACTTTTCTTTCAGTTTGAACTTGTAATCGATAAACGGTGAAATAGGTTCGAAAGCAATGAAAAAAGCAACTTTTGACACAAACACTTACTCTTTCAGATCATTATGTATGGCTTAAAAATCATATCAGAACAGTACAAGTTAACCGATCCTAATTACATAGACTGGTTAAGAAATGTTAAGAGTATCTATCTAGAATTCTTAGCCTCACTCATCAAGAAGAAGCAAGATGTTGCTTCAACTTTAGATGTGTTTGTTACTCAGAATTATTTTTCTATAAATCCTATATCTTAGGTATTAGATACCGGATCAGGATCTCACATATGTAATTTGTTACAGGAGTTGAGAAGTTATAGGAATCTTGGAGCTAGAGAGATGACCCAACAAGTTAGCAATAGTGCAGTAGTTGCAACACTTGCAGTAGGGGATTTTCATCTAGCTTTGCCAAATGGAAATGTTTTGATTTTGAAAAGCTACTATTTTATACCAACTATGATGTGCAATATAATATCAATATCTTTATTAGATAAAGATGGATATATATTCAAGTTGGAGAACGATGTTATGAATATCATATTTAATCAAAAGTTGATTACTTATGGAACATTGTGTAATGGCATCTATATCTTAATCAAAACATAATTCTGAATACTCATCACACTAATAAAAGAAAGCACTCGGTTATGAATGACGCTTTCTTATGGCATTGTAGACTTGGTCATATTAATAAAGAAAGACTTGACGAGCTACATAAGCATGGATATTTAGATCCATTTGACTTTGAGTCTTATGATACTTGCAAGTATTGTCTTAAAGGCAAAATGACCAAGACTCTATTTACAGGAACTGGAGCAAGAGTTATAGAAATCTTAGGACTGATACATAGTGATGTATGTGGTTCTATGTCTATAATGACCAGAGGTGACTAATCCTACTTTATTACTTTTACTGATGATTTTTCAAGATTTGGACATGTGTTTTTAATAAAACACAAGTCTAAAACATTTGAGAAATTTATCGAGTATAAAAATGAAGTAGAGAACCAAACGAGCAAGAAAGTTAAAATTCTTCGATCGGATTGAGGAGGTGAATACTTAATCTCGGAGTTCTTGGGTTCTTTAAAAGAGAATGGGATTCTCTCTCAGGTTACTCCATCCTTTACACCATAACTTAATGGCGTGTCAGAAAGGAGAAATCATACCCTATTAGATATGGTACGTTCCATGATGAGTAACACTGAGTTACCTTTTTTATTCTGGGGGTATGCATTGGAAACAACAGCACACTTACTGAATAGGATTCTAACTAAAGCAGTGCCTAAACCTCTGTATGAGATATGGAGTGGGAAGAAACCACATCTTAATTATATTAAGATTTGGGTATGTCATGCTTATGTAAAAAGAGCAAGATCCCAAAAAGTTAGAGGCACGCTCATTGTTATGTAAATTTGTAGGATATCCAAAGAATTCCACCGGATATCAATTTTACCATATCGATGAACAAAAGATAATTGTTTCTTGGTTTGCTACCTTCTTGGAGAAGGAATTTCTTAAAAAAAAAGAAATTAGTGGGAGCATGGTAGAACTGGAAGAAATTTCAAAGATACAAATTAATACTGATAATTTAGTAGAACCAGCAAATTCAGTTATACCAGAAGAATCTCAACCACTTCGCAGATATCCAAGGCGATCTCATGCACCTAAGAGATAATATAATTTTCTCATTGAAGGTAGCATGTTAGATCATATCATAGATGATAACGAACCTTTAAGTTATCAGCAAGCATCTCAGAGTAGGGACTCTGTTGCTTGGCATGATGCAATAAAATCTGAAATAGACTCTATGTCCACAAACAAAGTATGGATCTTAGACAATGCTCCTAAAAGGGTGATACCCATAGGTTGTAAATGGTTGTTTAAGAAAAAATTAGATGTAGATGGGATAGTAGAGACTTTTAAAGCTGGACTGATAGCTAAAGGTTTTCGTCAAAGCCTGGTTTGGACTATGATGAAACCTTTTCTCCAGTAGCTATGCTAAAGTCTATTCTGATCCTACATGCTATAGCTGCTCACTATGACTACTAGATCTGACAAATAGATGTCAAAACTGTATTTCTAAATGGTGATTTAGAAGAGTGCTTATATATGTCTCAACCAGAGGGATTTGTAGTCAGTGGGAGCAGTGGAAAAGTATTGTCGAGATGGAACATCTGTTTTGATGATGCTATCAAAGAGTTTGGTTTCATCAAAAATCCAGATGAACCATGTGTGTATAAAAGGATAATTAGGAGTATAGTATCATTTCTTATTTTGTATGTAGACGATATACTCTTAATCAGTAATGATATACCGTCATTACAAGCGGTTAAAATTTGGCTATTAAAAAGATTTTTCATGAAAGATTTGGGTGAAGCATCCTATATACTAGGTATTCAGATCTATAGAGATAGATCTAAAAGGATATTAGGATTATCATAATCTAGATACATTGGCAAAGTGCTAAAGCGGTTTAGCATAGAAAATTCCAAGAAAGGTTTCGTACCTGAATCTCCTGGAATCTCACTCTTTAAAAATATGTCTCCCCAGACTAATGAAGAGAGGAAACGCATGAGTCTAATTTCTTATACCTCGGCAGTAGGATTGATCATGTATGTCATGTTATATACTAGACCGGATATCGCTTATTCACTCAGTTTGGTAAGTAGATACCAACCTAATCATAGAGAAGAGTACTGGAAAGCGGTCAAAAATATATTAAAGTACCTAAAAAGGACTAAAAAGTTATTTTTGATATACGGTAAAAGTGACCTCCAAATGGAGGCTTTTTCCGACTTTAGCTTTCAGAGCGATATCGATGATAGTAAATATGTTTCAGGATATGTTTTTACCCTCAATAGAGGGGCTGTCAGTTGGAAAAGTTCCAAGCAGGATACAGTAGCAGACTCTACTATGGAAGCCGAATACATTGCGGCAAATGATGCATTCGAAGAAGCTGTCTAGATGAGGAAGTTCCTTTCAGAGATGGAAGTTGTACCCACCATTAAAGATCCAATACCTTTATATTATGATAGTAATGCTGTAATACCTCTGACAAGGGAACTCTGGTCTCATCATAAGTCAAGGCACATTCTGAGGAAGTATTACTTGATCAGGGAGATAGTTAATCGACAAGAGATCAAGATTAAAAGAGTAGACACAAAAGATAATATAGCAGATCCATTCACAAAGGAAATTGCTCGTACACAATTTGAAAAACTTGTTGAGCTATTTGGTATTAGATACTACAATTATTGGTCTTAGTGCAAGTGAGAGTTTGTTAGATATAGGTGCCCTGTAGGTAATAATTGTATATTATAACAGGTCCTATATGAATATAACATCTTTGTTCAAAATGATAGTATACCATTTTGGTCAGTATTTATCTGATATTTTTATATAGATAAAGTCCTTAGAATGATACTAGACTATCATACATTTTGGATATGATCGTAATGAAGAGATATGATTTGTCACAAATGTATATTCTAATATGTTCCTAGTCGATAAAGTGTTGAAATGGGACTTCATCACTTTGATAAGGCTAGTGTATACTCTATTTCTCCTTTGGTACGATGATGATCCAACTCTTGGGTCATTGATGTGATATAACAAGATATAGTATAAAGGTGACACATTAGTGAATGAGTTGAATGAACGACTCACTGAGAACATCTAGTTGGTAATTATACTTAACTGTCAACTAGAAGTTCTAAAGTGATATAGTATATAGTAGTCTCTTGACCTGAGATATCAGTGTAATATCTTACATGTCAGTATAGGTGTACTTAGACTTTTACCTAATCATAGTTCTCATTGAGTTGTGCATAATGGTTCTTATTGGGTGCATCCCGACACATAAGTAGATATTAAGATGCCAATATGGGATTTGTCTCTCCCAGTATAAGGGGGTTGATGTCATAAGATTATTTGATATAACTATAGCATAAAAATCCTTGGCCATGGTAAATAAGATAAACTGAGTGTCAGGTTTGATCTTAAAGGTTATGAGTTTAATATCAACAAACACTAATCGAGCTATTAGGGTTTGACAGTTTTTCATACCCTAGGCTTTATAGTTTGACATGGTTTGCCAAAGAGACCGAACTGTACGGTATTATCACTAAATGGTCCTGATAAAATTATGTAAGCATCTTGCAGACATTTATCACAACTTATATCAGGGTAGTCTTCATGTATACCTAGCACCTCTGTTGTACTTGTGGATATGATCAACTGCCGAGTCTTAAGTTGGACCCTAGAGTCACACCAGGTGTGTACTTGAATCCTATGAAATACAGTTTATAGAGTTAATGTGTATGATTGATACGCATATATGATTTTTAGTGGATACACATAAACGGTTATATGTACTGGTAAAATCAGAATGCTATGTCCTTAAGAAATGAATTTCAGTATTTTTCCTATAAAGTTAACTTTTAGTCAATTGGTTGACTTTTTAGTCAACAATTGACTTTTGGTCAACTTATTGATTTTTTTGGTCATATGATAACTTATTAGTTAATGATTGGAAAATTTTCATAATACAGTATTTATGAAACACCATATTGATATGGTATTTTTATTTATAAAATACACACTTTATTATACCTTGATTAATGAGTCATAAGATGAGTCATTAACGTGGTATGGTTTGGGCACATGGTTTTAGCACACAGTTTTGATTCTTCATGACTCTTTCATGACTCATAAGATGAGTCATTGCATGACTCATTAAAGGAATCATTATATTTATATGACTCATGGCATGACTCATGAGATGAGTCATGACATATCTCACTCTATATATATGAGCTTTCTTTCTTATGGAAAGGTTAATAAAAAATTGGCTAAGTGATTTTTTTCATAAGAGAATAAAAGACAGCTCTATTTCTAACTAAACTCTAGCAATCTTTGAGTAAGAGGAAATAGTAGGATTTTAAAGTACCCTGCGGTGGATATCTTACCTTGTGTCTCAAGAAGACTCTGATTTTATCAAGCTTACTTGAAGACTTGAAGATCCACTACAAGGAGGTTTACATCAATAAGGAGGAAGAGCTAGTGGTTGTTCGATCTACTATCAAATCACGCTACGAAAGTAAGCCTTCAAAGCTCTTGGTTGCTCTTTTTTATAGGGATCATGTTGGATTTAATTAGGATGGTCCTAACTTGTTTTTCATACTCTCTACGTGCTTAGTATTATTATACATATAGTTTTCTGTTACGTATTTTACATGTATTTAGCACGAATTTCCAACATATACCCCCTTTGACTTTTGTCACGCACCATGATCAATTATCACGCTGTGAGCGCATGGCTAGACTAGGCACCATATGCAAATCGGATCAAACACCACCCAGAAGCACTCAAGGATATGAAGACTTGTATATACACCAACATATTCACTGCGAAAGCAAAATGTACTGTATCATAATGTATCAAGTCCACATACATGGTAGAAGTCTAACATGGATAAAGCAAAGTATATGGTCACATGACCTAAATACATAATTCAAAATATAAAAGAGGTGTCTCACCCAGTCGATACACTGGCCAAAATACAAAAATGCTAAAATAAAGATGGTAGATTGACAACGTGAACCTAAAGCTACTCCATGATGCAGTCCTGCTATGGCTGCAACTAGATCGGATCTAGAGATGAAGAAAAAAAGAGAACATTAAAAAAAAATAGCCACAACCAATAACATGTGGTTTTTATTCTTCAAAATTTTCCTACCTACATCTAGAAAAGAGTCCTTTATATACTCAAAAATAAAAGGAGTTGGGTAACAATAATATTTTTTACACAAAATAGAAAAATGCCAAAAGCTATAAAATATCCTTCTAATATGAAGCATCTAATCTCAGCCAAAACGGAATCCATTTGCTCCTCAGAAAAATGGATTCGAAGTCTGTTAGGGGAGACTTTCTTAGAAATTTTAGAACTCAGAAAGGGCATATATGTTACTTCCCTTTGTTGAATTGTTACTTTGTTCCTGCCTTTGTCACTTTTATTGAAAACAAACCAAGAAACATTGCTTTTGATGTGTACTCTGATTCTCATGATGATTATGATTATCTTCTCATTCGAGAATAAATATTAATGGTCCTTGAAAGACTATTGTACAAGCAGATTTATCATCCTTTGCTTGACCCAGTCTAAGTTTATATACAACGTACTACTGGATCACTTATTACCTCCGGCCAAAATCCTAACGTACAAGTTAGTCAAAATATGCACATACGATCGCTTGGTTACGTTATTTTGGATCTTCTAGTTGGCCTTTGTAAGGGTAAGGGGTATTGTTGTAGATATCCTCTTGTACACTATATTTCTTACTCTTTATTATCTTTGTCGTACTACTTATTTATATCTTTTTTGGACTCTCACTCAGTTCCTAAGATTGCATCATAAGGCTTATCTATCTTAAGTTAGACAGTGGCAATATCGAAGGAGATGATAGCTTAGAGAAGACTAAGACTTGGGAAAGTGTTTCACTATTATTAGGAAAGAAAGTTGTGGGTTGCAAGTGGGTTTATGTTGGATCTAAGATGTAAGTCTATGGTGTGAATTACTCTTTTTATGCTAAAAATATATAATATGCAGTGGAATAGAAAAATAGGGGTGAAAAATAACCAACCAATGGCATACAAGATTTTATAATGGTTCTGATAACAATCCTTAGTGATTGGCTCAAAGAAAAGATATTCGGTGCGCTATGGGGCCCAAAGTGTACCCGACACCCTTATAGCACTCATTGGAAGTCCAAATTTATAGATGGACTACCAAATTTATTTGCTGAAAGAGTTCGTAATCAACTCAAAGGAAATCATGGTGGATTCATTCCCTATGACTCATTTTCCTATGGAACTCTTGTTAATGTCTGCATTAAAGAAGATTTAGCTTTATGTAATGATATAAAGCTTAAAAATCAATTTAAGTCTCATAGACTTACAAAAAAGAACGAGTTAGGAGAATTATGTCAGCAATTTGCTTTTGACCAGCCTTATAAAACTGATAAAAGAAAACAAATCAAAAGAGAGCCTGGTGATAGAAAGAAACATTCTTTCAAAAAGAAAAAGAAAAAATTCTTTAAAAGAAAAGACAAAGATGAGTATCCTAGAAATCCTAAAAAGGATATCAGTAACATTAAATTTTACAAATGTGGTAAAAACTGGTCACTATGCAAGTAAATGTTATACAAAGAAAAGATTAATGAAATTGAAGACGAATGTCTAAAAAAGACTTTGTATAAATTAATGATCAACAACGAAATTGAAAGAACAAACGATGCATACTATTCATCTTCTACCTCATCTTCTTCTGATGAAGAACGTTATCACTATACAGTTAATAACTGTCAAACTAAAGATAAGTTAGACTATTGGAAAGCTATAGTAATGTTATTACTTCAAATCAAGAATTAATCTCAAAAATACTCTCTAAAGAGATGCCTTCAGAATTAAAACGACAACTTCTTTATCTTTGTATAGATAAAAAATAAAGTGGTTAAAGAAAAGCCTAATATTGACAATGTTAATCGAATGTCAGAAGTCCTGAAAAGGAGATAAGGAAATACTTTAAAAGTATTATCCCTTTTTTATCTTAATAAAGAAATTCAGACTTTAAAGCAAGAGCATCCATATATTCTTTTAAAGCTTAGTGGAGAAGAAGAACTTAAAGAGAAACATGCATCAATAGTACCTTCAAAATTCTTTAAAACTACTACTCAAACCCTAAGTGGTGCTAATGGTGATAAACTTGAAGTTAATTATAAATTACCTTCAACACACATTTATGTACAAAATACATGTATCCCTATTCCCTGTATACTGGTAAAAAATTTATAATAACATATTATATTAGGTACACCTTTCTTGCATAATATAATTCCTATGCAAAAAAAAAATTGATTCCAAAGGAATCCAAGCCAATTATAATAAAAAAGAAATCTTATTTGAGTTTATAACTAATCCTCAAACTCGTTTATTAAACAAAGTAAAAGATGTTCTTTTTAAAACAGATAAATTTTCTTAAAGAAGAAGTAGCATTTATTCAAATAGAGGAACAACTAAAAAAGAAAAAGGAGTTGATATCTCAAATAGAAGATCGTTTTTATAAAAACAGTCTGTAGTAATATCCCTAATGCTTTCTAGAATAGAAAACATCATATTGTTTCTTTACCTTATGAAAATAATTTTAACGAAAAGGACATTCCTACAAAGTCTAGACCATGTCAAATGAATCAATAATATATTGATCTTTATAAAAAAGAAATAACTTCTTTACTAGAAAAGAAACTCATAAGGAAATCATATTCTCCTTGGAGTTGTACAACTTTTTACGTTAATAATAGTGCAGAACAAGAAAGAGGAGTTCCTCGTCTTGTAATCAATTATAAACCTTTAAATAAAATTTTAAATTGGATTAGGTATCCTATTCCAAATAAAAGAGACCTGTTAAATCGTATTAATAATGCAAAGATCTTTTCTAAATGTGACCTTAAGTCAGGATATCACCAATTCAAATAGAAGAAAAAGACCTCTATATATAAAGCTGCATTTGTTGTTCCTTTCGGACATTTTGAATGGAATGTAATGCCATTTGGTCTTAAAAATGCCCCTTCTGAATTTCAAAATATTATGGATGAAATACTCATTCGTTATACTGATTTTATTCTATCATATATAGATGATATTTTGATATTTTCTCAGAATTTTGATCAGCATGTTAAACATCTAGAAGTATTTCGTAATAGCAATACGAAATGAGCTAGCTACATCAGCCCAAAAATGAAAATATTTAAAAATCAAATTAGTTTTTTAGGTCATACTATTCATAAAGGAACTATAATTCCTATTGACCGAAGCATTGAATTTTCCTCTAAATTCCCAGACATAATTTCTAACACCAAACAATTACAAAGATTTCTTGGTGTTTTAAATTATGTAGCATATTATTATCATAATCTAACACAACATACTACCATTTTATATAGTAGATTA
>BQKN01000553.1:108988-122404 GCA_022839385.1 Asparagus kiusianus
GACTGGACCGGCCGGGATGGACAGCCCTACGTTAGGAAGCAAATTGAGAGTTCACCAATATTTTAAGCGTGAGTTAGTTATTTTGTACCTACTCAAAAGTTGGTGATATCCACAAATAACACATACTCGACTAATTCAAAGAAACAAATCATAATTAAGAATTTTGAAAAATTTTCCCCAAATATTGTAGCCATCGTATTCTGATAAGACATGATTGTCACCTTTGTAGGCGGAGATTATTGAACCACCAAACTCATAATAGTTACCATAAATGGTTAATGAATACTAATAAAGGAGAGTATTTTTCATTAAAACGAAAGAGTTTCTTATCCACGCCATGAGATTTGTTTGACCCACAAGAATAACCAATGTTACACCAGTAGATGATGTAGTGACCCGTTAAGTTTATTCTAAAAGAAGATGGAACTCCACCGCATTAATCTGTTAATATAATTATGAGAAAGAGCGAGAAAGACGATAGCGTCCCATCGTAAAGTCAAGATATAACACCATACATATACGCGTCATGAATACTTGCTATAGCATAGTTAGGACAGCAACATATGGATATTTAGCGGTAAAAAGGAAACTATGAAAGAGAGATTAGAGTACTTCTCCCCTTAGTAGTGTATTGTGGAAATACATAAAGTGTTGCAGCGGAGGGGCTTCACAGATACGAAGATGTCTATATAAGAGTGGACAAATAGAAAACAACAAATAAGATTTAACGTGGTTTGGTCAGTATGACCTACGTCCACGGGCGAGAACAGCAGAGAAATTCACTAATCACCAAAAGAGAATATTATAAAAGAGGAGATCACTCTCTAATCAGAGACTCTCACAAAGAAAGGGACAAAACCTTTATATCTCACTCTCTTCTCTCTCTATTTTCTCTCTACTCAACTGAGTTTTCGATGCTCTTAAACCCTCTCCCTACACCCCCTTATATAGGCTCAAAATATTAATAAAAAATACAATGTTGGTAGGTGGAACATGGAATATTAGGCAGCAGGGTAGGTGAATGTTGAATTTTCTAAAGGCACGTTTAACAAATCTCCACCTTGCCTTTGAAAATGGATATCTTCTCTATACTATTGCTATCTCGCCAGAAGCCCCTTACGGGCTTAACCTCCGCTTTGTCGAACTCCAAGCAATTCGAGACAATGCTCGAACGTGAGCGAAGGTATGAGCTTCGTCATCATATCTGCTGGATTATCTACAGTACTAATCTTCTCAATCCTGATGACTTTAATTTCTCTGATGAAATGATACCTGACATCTATATGTTTGGTTCTTTCATGATACATCTGATGCTTCGTCAAATGTATAGCACTCTGGCAGTCACAAAATACCGTAGTAACACCTTGGTGTAAGCCGAGATCTTCAACCAAACCTCTCAACCAAATAGCTTCTTTCACTGCTTCTATCGCTGCCATATACTCTGCCTCTATAGTAGACAAAGCAACTGTCGACTGTAGAGTCACCTTCCAACTAATGGCACTACCTGAAAGAGTGAATACATAACCTGTCAGGGATCGTCTCTTATCCAAATCATCTGCATAATCTGAATCAGAATAGCCAAGTATTCTGCAATATGAGTTTGTGTTACTGCCAAAATAAAAACCAATATTAGCAGATCCTCTCAAATATCTAAGTATCCATTTTACAACATGCCAATGGATCTTTCCAGGCTTATCCATGTACCGACTCACAACACTGACTGCATGTGAAATATCTGGACGGGTGCAAACCATCGCATACATAATGCTTCCAACTGCACTCGCATAAGGAACACAAGACATGTACTGCTCCTCCTCCTCAGTCTGAGGTGACAAATCTGCTGAAAGATGAAAATGAGTAGCAAGCGGAGTCTTCACAGGCTTGGCATCAAGCATGCCAAATCTCTCTAACACCTTCTTGATGTATTTCTCCTGAGATAGGAATAAACTTCCTCTTGTCTGTTCCTGTGGATCTCCATCCCCAAAATCTTCTTTGCTGTTCCCAAGTCCTTCATCTCAAACTCATGTTTGAGTTGAGATTTTAACCCATTGATTTTTGACATATCTTTAGCTGCAATCAACATGTCATCAACATACAAAAGTAAATATACAAAAGAACCATCATTGAGCTTTTTATGATAAACACAACTATCATATTTACTCCTAGAGTAACCATGCTCAAACATGAAAGTATCAAATCTCAAATACCACTGCCTCGGAGATTTCTTTAACCCATAAAGAGATTTCTTCAACCTGCACACATGATCTTCTTTACCTTTAACAATGAATCCCTCTGGTTGATGCATAAAGATCTGCTCCTCAAGCTCGCCATGTAGAAAAGCTGTTTTCACATCAAGTTGCTCAAGCTCCAAATTAAAATGAGCAACCATGACAAGCAACACGCGAATTGAGGTATGTTTTACAACTGGAGAGAATACTTTATTGAAGTCCACACCTTCGGTCTGACTCTAGCCTTTAGCTACCAAGCGTACCTTGTACCTTATAGAATCTGTATCTGGAGCTCCTTCTTTCTTCTTGAAGACCCATTTATAGCCAACGATCATCTGTCCCCTTGGTGGCTTCACTAGCTCCCATGTCTGGTTCTTGTGAAGAGAATCCATCTCTTCAGTCATCACAACAGTCCAATTTGCAGCCTCATTGCCACTAATAGCCTCCTTATAAGTAGAAGGCTCTGGAACCTCAATCGATTCTGCTATACTCAAAGCATAAGCAAGCATGTCTGCATAGCGTTGAGGCGGTCGGATCTGTCATTTTGATCTCCCGGTGGCAATATTATACTGTTGCTCTTGTGATGTATCAGCATCTGAAGTTGAACCTTCCTCAGTATCAACTGGTTCCATGAGCGCCCTCAAGCACTCTCTTTAAAGTTGAGCTCTTTAGCTCCACCTGCTTGCTAGACTCCTTTTCAGTACCTGTAGTATCAATAACAAACTCCTTTCTCGGGTGAAGCATGGATTTTTTTTATCAAAAGTAACATCCCTACTAATAATAAATTTAGGTGACTTGGGATCAGAATACCATAATCTATATCCCTTCACCCCAGTAGCATATCCTAGAAAGATAGCTTTCTTTGCTCTAGGTTCAAGCTTACCATCATTAACATGAAAATAAGCAGAGCAACCAAATACTCTTAAATGAGAGTAATTAGCAGGGGCACCAGACCATACCTCTTCTGGAGTCCTAAAATTAATTGCTGTAGAAGGAGATCTTTTTATCAAATAACAAGCTGTATTGACTGTCTCGGTCCAAACGTCTTTTGACAAACCAGCATTAGAGAGCATGTACCGAGCTCTCTCTAAAAGTGTTATGTTCATCCTTTCTGCAACTCCATTTTGCTGTGGTGTATGCCGAACTGTATGATGACGCACAATACCTTTATTCTTGCAGAACTGATCAAACTCTATAGAACAAAACTCCATCCCATTGTTGGTTCTGAGACGCTTCATTTTCTTTTCTGTTTGCTTCTTAATCATAACCTTCCATTGCTTGAAGGTTGCAAACACATCACTTTTATGCTTCAAAGTATACACCCAAACTTTTTTTGAATAATCATCAATTAATGTTAGCAGAAAACGAGCTCCACCTTTCGATGGAACCTGAGAGGGACCCCAAACATCTGAATGGATATAATCTAAAGTACCCTTGGTTTTGTGGACACCGGTACTAAAGGATACTCTATGGTGTTTACCAAAAACACAATGCTCACAAAAGTCTAGCTTACTAATTTTCTGACAATAAAGCAGACCTTGTTTGCTCAATATATCTAGTCTTCTCTCACTCATATGCCCTAACCGCATATGCCACAAACGTGTAGTGTCAGAATCTAAATCCTCTGAGGATGACACCGCTGCAACACCTGTCATTGTATTGACTTCAAGGTTATAGAGGGTATTTACCTTCTTTCCTTTCATCACAACAAGAGAGCCTTTACTAACTCTCAAAACTCCACCTTTAGCCGAAAAATTAAAACCATTTGAGTCAATGGTGCCTAAAGAAATGAGGTTCTTCTTTAACTCTGGAATATGATGGACATTGCTCAATGTTCTAACAATACCATCATGGGTTCTAATCTTAATTGAGCCGATACCAACAGTCTTACAAGGCATGTTATTTCCCAACAAGACATTTCCACCATCGATAGACTGATATGTGACAAACCAATTCCTAAATGGACACATATGGTAGGAACAACCCGAATCAAGAACCCACTTAATTTGTGAATGAGTATTAACACTAACTGAAAGAACTTCATGTGAACTAGAAGACTCTTCAGTTACAGTGGCAACTGAAGGTTTCACCTCCCCAGACTTCGACTGTGAATTATCCTTTGCTTTGAGCGCTGGACAATTAGGTTTTATATGCCTATATTTATAACAGTAATAACATTCAACATTTTTTCTTGGCCTGGACTTTGATCTAGACATGTTTCTAGATTTGCCTCTACCACAAACACCCTTTTCAGGACGACCACGAGCGAACAAGCCTTCAGCTTGATCCTCTCCTCCTATGACAGACACTTTCTGCCTTAACTCTTTTGAATGTAAGGCTGATTTGACATCCTTCAAAGAAAGTGTATCTCTACCGTATAACATGCTATTAACAAAAGTTTCATAGGAATGAGGTAATGAACATAACAAGATGAGTGCTTGATCTTCTTCGTTAATTTTAACATCAATATTCTTTAAATCCATAAGAATAGTGTTAAGTTCATCTAAGTGGTCTTTAATTCGCATACCTTCATTCATGCGAAGGGTGAAGAGGTGTTGCTTCAAATAAAGCTTGTTCGTCAGAGATTTTGTCATGTACAAGCTCATCAACTTGAGCCACAAGCCGACGGCGGTATCTTCATCGGCAACCTCCCGCAGGACCTCATCGGCCAAACAGAGCTGTATGGCACTATGCGCCTTCATCTCCAGCTCTTCTTTCTCATCATCAGGCATAGATTCCGGCAACTTATCCTTTTCGGACAAGACTTTGAACATTCCTTGTTGTACTAGGAGAACCCTTATTTTTACTCTCCACAAACTGAAGCTATTTTTCCCATCGAATTTCTCCACTTTGTACTTTGCACAAGACATCTTGAAGCCAATTAGAACAGTAACTGTATTTATGAACAGTAACCGTATTGGCGAACATTAACCGTACGTATGAATAGTGACCGTATGTATGAATAGTAACAATACTTTTGAATAGTACCGTACACGTGAATAGTATCCAATGCCTTTAAAGAGCAAATGATAATCTAGCTTATTTTCTGATGTGGAGGATCCACTTTTAGTGGTAGCTACAGAGCATACAATAAGCAGATACACGTACTCTAAGCAGGCTCTGATACCAGTTTGTTGCAGCAGAGGGGCTTCACAGACACAAAGATGTCTATACAAGAGTGGACAAATAGAAAACAACACACAAGATTTAACGTGGTTCGGTCAGTATGACCTACGTCCACAGGCGAGAACAGCAAAGAGCTTCAGTAATTACCAAAAGAGAAGATTACAAAAGAGGAGACCACTCTCTAATCAGAGACTCTCACAAAGAAAGGGACAAAACCTTTTTATCTCGCTCTCTTCTCTCTCTATTTGCTCTCTACTCAACTGAGTTTTCGATGCTCTTAAACCCTCTCCCTACACCCCCTTATATAGGCTCAAAATATTAATAAAAAATACAATGTTGGTAGGTGGAACAGGGAATATTAGGCAGCAGGGTAGGTGAATGTTGAATTTTCTAAAGGCACGTTTAACATAAAGATTGAACTGATCAGCTTGAAGGTAAGTAATACGATTTTAAATTCAAAAGATTGAGCTCCAAATCCATGGTATGCAACTTTACAATGGAGGCACCAATTGCAGGGAGTGCTACAATGGGAAGTGCGAAGAGGGCCCCTGTTGCTGCAGGTATTAATTAATTTACAATGTTTTGAATGCTAGACATGTTGGTTGAAGTTAAGTTCCAGTGCAGTTCCATATATAGCCTCCATTGGTAGACTTAAGGATACACAACAGACCAGGAAGTATCTAGTGCTCTATTTTTTGTTCAGAGCTGCTGTATTTGCTTCATATTTTTGGCCTAAAAAGTGCGCGGAGTTTAGGCGATTAGGTTATTAGAAGGCAAAAATCTTTATGAGAATCATAACTTGTACAGGGAAGCTATGTGATTAGAGGCTCTTGTTAAGTGTACATAGAGTTAATTTGTAAAAATTGCTATTTGGTAATGAGAATTTTTATTTACATACCAAAAACATACAGATTCGAACACGAAGGGAAACTTCACTAGCATAGCTAACCCAACCTAATTTGACTATAACCCGAATTTGGATCCTAATCTCCACTACCCTACAGTGGCGGATCCAAGTTTTTTGAAAAGTAGTGTCACAATGTAATTAACAAAATTTCTAATTGTCTCTAACGAGTTTCCGTATCTTAGTGAGATCAGTGCTTTTTGGTGTTCAAGTTTTTTGGACGAGGTGTTTCACGCTACCATATGTAGCTTTGTTCTCAAAGTCATTGATGTTATGCGTGGAAATTTTTTATGGGGAGGTAGGGAGGAGAGGCGCAGATTGGCTCACATGGATTGGACGGATGTTCGTAAATCAAGAGCTTGTGGTGGACTGGGGTGTACAGTGCTGAAGGATGGAAATTTAGCCTTAATTGCAAAGTTGATTTGGTATATACGCTCTAAAAAGGATACTCTTGTAGAAACGGCCAAAGTTCAGAAGAAAATACAGGAGAACAATCTGCGGGTTTTACAGTCGACCGCGAGTGGCGCGACGGTCGACCACAAACGTGCACGAAACAGGAGTATGCCATTGGACTTATGGCGGTCGACCGTGATGGGTTCGGTGGTCGACCGCGCACAAACCCAAGAGACACAAAAGTCTCTGGACTTTTGGTGGTCGACCGCGATTTAGATATTGGGTTGTTTTGTTTCCTGCTCCGTTTCTAATTGAGTTTTAATATATATTAGAAACACTCATTTCTAGGGTGAAGAGAGGAGAGTTTTAACAGAGACTTGATATTGTACTGAGCATTGTGAGAGGGAGTTATTGTGAGCAAGGAGAGAGCTTTTGTTTAGGGTTTATTTGTGAGTTTTGTGAGTTGTAACCCTTTTGTACTCTTCTTAATTTAGTGGAATCTCCTCATCCTCTTCCTATGGACGTAGACAAATTACCGAACCACGTATATCTCTGTGTTTGGTTTGATTTGTCGTATTTTGGATTAAATTATGCTCGTGTGTGGATTGGTTCTTTTCTCTTGTGCTTACAAATTCATTCGGTGTGCAAGCATGCTTCCGCATAGGCATGCAACAATTGGTATCAGAGCCCAGATTTCAGATCTAGGGTTTTAGATTAGGTGGAGGAAGATTCAGCTTGGAAGCTTGATTTTTGGAGTTATAGGCTTCGGTGGAGATAATGTTTGGGGTTGCCGTTAAAGATTTCGCTTTCCTCATGTGGTTAGGAGATCTAACTGGAATCCGTTCTAGGATTCAGTTGGATAACTTCTAAATTCTATAAAGTTTGAATCTTTTCTTTGCAATTTGAAGTCTGTGAGTATGAGTGAAGAAGTTGGTGAAATCAGCAAGATGATGGGTACAGCCCAAGTTAGTTTTCAGAACACCAAAATTTGTGTGGTGAAGTATGACGACAAGATTAATTTTGGTTTGTGGATGAGCGATGTACAGGACACGCTCAATGCTCAGAATTTAGAGGAGACCATCATGGTCCAAGAAAGGTCACCTAAATTTGAAGAGTCGGTATGAGAAAAGATGAATAGGAACGCTTGTGGGGTAATCAGGTCTTGTTTGGAACAAGAGCTGAAATATGATATGATTGGGATGACGTCTACAATAAGATGTGGGAAATTCTTAACAACAAGTATCTTACAAAGAATGTTGAGAATAAATTACACTTGCTGCGTAGGTTATTCAGATTTCAGATGTCCTGAGGTACCTCACTAGCAGTTTATGTGAACAACTACACTATGTTGTTATCGTACTTGGCGATTGTTGATGAGAAGAAATCGGATGAGTACAATGCTATTATTCTTTTGGGTTCCTTACCAGATGAGGAGTATGATACCTTTATGCTTACTTTGTTGAACATGAGATCTTTTATCAGCTATAGTGAAGTAACTAACGCTTTGACGAATTATGATTTGAGGAGGAAGGACAAAGAGACTTCCCGTGCTAGTACTTCAGGAGAGGCCTTGTCGACGAGAGGTAGAAGCCCATATCCGAGAGGTGGTAATAGAGGAAGGTCAAAGTCAAGAGGTCATCACTAGTTAGCAAAGAACCAATGTATATTCTAAAAGGACCACTTTGAAACAATCACCCTTAATTTTAGGGTTACAGCTAGACTCAACTAGACCAGCTTCTAACCGAAAACTTCTTAAGTAAAAAACTAAAATTTACTTAGTCAATTAGCCAAGTAATGATGGTACTATAGGAGGCCGAAGAGTAATTAAGTACCTCTTTCCTTACGGAGAGCTTTATGTGGCCCATAAACCTTGCCTTAGACACCAACATATTCAAGTAAACTTAAATTGGTTCACCTAAAGATTGTTAGGTCTCGTATTTTGATGATGATTTACCTCATTATTGATGCTAATTGCTTGCCAAATGATATTGTATAGGATGTATTTTATCAAAAAAATATAGTACCATTATTGGAGGATGTATGGATTTTGTACTCTAACGATGATACCCGAGGAGGTAGAGGCAAGTTGGTGAAGATGAGCTTACAAGTAAAAATTTTTCAAGAGGAGCTTCATCAA
This sequence comes from Asparagus kiusianus, assembly GCA_022839385.1. NCBI lineage: Eukaryota > Viridiplantae > Streptophyta > Magnoliopsida > Asparagales > Asparagaceae > Asparagus > Asparagus kiusianus. The sequence goes on from BQKN01000553.1 coordinate 117,777, forward strand.
CAAATTAGCAAATATCAAGACTCAAGACTTGAATATATATGTGAGCAATATTTGTATTTTTATTTTCTCTCTAGGTCATAATGTAGGCAAGAAATAAAGTAGATGACATTTGAAGCATTTGGGGTTAATACACACACATTTCCAAATATCGTATTTTTGACCGTTTTGCAAAATGATAAGTTTTCACAATTAGGAAATGATATTTATAAAATTCTTTTTCTAACATGCTTACTTTCATAAGAATAATCATTTTCCCAAATTTCATAAATTTTGGAATTTATTTGCTATTTTTAAAGCACATTTGAAAATTAAATTTCCTATTCATAACTGGGTTGTGCATGGTTATCAGTTAACTGATGAAGTTCTCCAACTTTGCTGATAGTTTCTACTCAGTCAACTGACTCTCATCAGTCAACTAAAAGCACCTCATCAGTCGACTGATGGTCTCATCAGTCGACTGATGGTCTCATCAGTCGACCGATGATGTTTGAGCGCCAACCAACGGTCAGCTCATCAGTTGACTAAACAGTGCATCAGTCGACGGACGACACTGTAATGACTAGTTGTTATTTTTACTAATTTTGTAGGATTTGGTGATTTGTTTTGGATTTGGAGTACTGTTTTGAGTTCCTATATATATATCCCACACCCCTCATCACTTCAGTAACTAAGCAAGCAAAGAAAAATCCTTGAGTTTTGTTTTCGTGTGTTTTAAGCTCAAACTTTCATCTACTTAATTTCGATTTCTCACTTTCAAATCCCATAACCCCTAAGCTTTAATTGTCATCTATTAATCCTTGCCATAGGATCATTGTAAGAGAGATTATTCATCATATTTTATTGTGTAGAGAGATTGATCTTTAGGAGATCATTGTGTGGAGAGATTGATCTCGATATGATCATTGTATGGAGAATTCGATCTCGGGGAGATCGTTGTGAAGAAGTTCTGGCTTCCAAATTGTGTTTGTGTAGTGAATTACCATCGGGAGAGGTGGTTGGGGACGTAAGTCGTGAGGACCGAACCTTGTAAACACATTGGTGTGTCAATTTGGCTAACTATACTCTAACTCTCTCTTTTATTTATTACCATATTTTAAATTGTGTCTTATATTATATTGAATTTTATTAATTGCATATTTATTGTTTGATTACCCTATTCACCCTCCTCTAAGGTAATTTCAAAGATTTCTTGTTTCTTAATAAGCTCATGTCCTTAGGGGTCAACGCTAATGAGTTTTAGAAGGCTTGAGTTTGTATAGTGAAGAATTAGTGAATTGTGGGCTAAGAAAAGATACAATTCGATGACTTTCACAATAACTGATGGAAGTTCTGAATCAACAGCCTTCATAATCATCAACAGAAGTTATAATTGATGACTCTCGCATTCTAAGGAGCCGAGATGAAGATCACGATATTTGCAACACTCTAACTAGAGAGACTACAAATCAACGGTTTCTTAAACCCAAAATGCAGAGTTCATCTCTCCGTTCCTGACCCAAAACAAAAAGCTCATCTCTACATTCCAGACTCAAAACACAAAGCTCATCTCTGTGTTCCAGACTCAAACGCATGGCTCACCACTACGTTTTTTAGCCTCAAGTGCAGAACCCAACTCTGCGTCCCACGTCCAGAACGCAGAGTTCATGCCCAGAATGCAAATTTTATGTTTGACTCATTCAAACATGAGCTGAACAGTTCTAAAACCATTTCTCACAATTTGAGGGGGGTCATAACCCCACTAAGGAGCGATTTTAGGGGTTAGTTACACCCCGAAAACCTCTATAAATAGCGAGAAACTCAACTGAGTTCGGATCTAGGGATCTTAGAGTATTTTTTGATCTAGAGATAGGCAACAGAAAGTTTAGAGCATCTTTAGGAGCTGTTCTTGGAGCTTTCCTTTATTCTTGGTTGTGAACCAAATTTTAGTTGAATTAAATCAACTCTTTTACAGAGTTCTAAACTCGTTTCGAGTTCCTTAACTCGTTCCGAGTTCCTTAACTCGTTCTGAGTTCCTTAACTAGTTCAGAGTTCTAAACTCATGCCGTGTTCTCAAACTCGATCAGAGTTCTTAAATTTCTTAGAGTTTTAAACTTGCATTGCAGTTCTTCCCATCAAGAAGAATCAACCAAGTTTCATGAGGCGAAGCGTTCAGATCATCAACGGGATACAAGATTCAAGCTCCCATTGACACTAAGAAGAACCCAATTTTAAACAAAGGGAAGGATCTCCATCGATTCCTTCCTTCTTTTGTAAATTGGGAAACCGATCGAGAAGACTATAATTTTTTTTTCTAAATCAGTTAGAGAGAGATTGCATTGAGAGATTATATACATTTTTTCCCAAGTCAGTTAGAGAGATTGATACAAATTTTATTCTCATTTCTTCTTCAATTTTCCCACAAACAAAAGATGACGACTCTATTCGGAAAAGCTTCACTGATGAAGAAGTGGTAGCATAATCCAACGTTAACCTCACTAGAACTACAGTTGAAACTCCTATTGTAGAGTTTGATCAAGCCAAGTACGAGGAGGAACTCTCCTCCAGATCCCTTAGGCCTAATGCTATGTGCAAGGTCCGCAAAGTCTCTAAGGAGACCAAAGCTCCAATTACAGAGGAAGGTCTTTCCTTTGGCATAGATTGCTTAGACATCCTCTCCTCTACAGAGTAGGCTCAGCTTCTGCCAAACTCATCAGCCGAGTTGAAAATTTAGCACTCGCACCAACACAACGAGTATCGGGTCACAAAAGACTCATTGTGGTGGTAAACTTGATCAATACCGATGGTGATGCTGCTTCAAAAGCCTTAAGAAAGACTAAGAAGAATGCCACTTGGCGAAGGAGAAGATCGATACGATAAGCACAACTCTGAGAAAGCTAATCTAGCGATCAACGCAAGCTTCGTGTTTGTGAGCCAAAATGCGACTCTGAGCTCGACGTTTCTACTATGAAATGCGGACCTCACGTTCATGATCCCAAACATGAGCTCCATGAATGCCAAGTTGAACGTAGCCCTCAGTAGTGTGTTATCCAATCAAAACGCAGCTCTCGAGAGTGTGTTATTTAATCAGAATGCAGCCCTGAGGGACGCGTTACTCAATTAGAATGCGACCGCCAAGGGAGCGTTTCACCAATAAATTGTAGACCCCAAGCATGAGTTGCTCAAACAAAATGCGGCACTTGCATCCTCATTCTCAAACACAGTTCCTTCCTTCCAAATGCTAAACGTGACCCTCGTATCCCTTCTTCAAAATGTGATGTGGTACGTCGTGTACAAAAAGATCAACATGGGTTTAAGATTCATGTTTATCAAGAACTAGTCCTATCTACAGATGGACAGGGGGTTCCAGCTTCAACCTCATGCTCAGTGAGAGATTCTGCCCAAGTCTCTGATTTGAGGGAGCTTTTATCGAGAGAAATACTGGTGTAACAAGTCGCTCATTCATGTTAATGCGAGCGGCTTATTTCTACGGTCCTCTCTGAATACCAATGATGTGGTTTTGTGCCTAGGTGGTTAGTGTTTGATCGATTGACGAATGTTGCACGACCAAACAAGCAACGACGTTATTACAAGAAGAAAACTTTAGAAGCCGAGTATCCTGAAGTCATGATCAATGTGATCGGTAGAGGGAAGTCGTCAGTCCCTAGTTCTGATTAATCAAAGGCTAATTATTCTCCAAGCGTCAGGGAAATCGGAGATGAGTTCGAAGGAATATACCGACACACTCGAACCCGGATGAGATCCATTCCTCCTATCAATTGTCGAAGATTGGCTAGAGGAGTGGATTCTAATGATGAACACTTAGCTATTGCAGAGTCTTAATCTTCCTGTTCTTTCATAGAACATGTGAGCTCTGTCTATATAGTAGGAAATCCTGAAGATCACTCAAAGAGGCTTGATGAGCAGCAAGCCATGCTCCATGCACAGCAGGAAACTATCAAACAACTTCGAGATATGATAGCTCAGAACTTTGCAAATAGGGCCAATTCTTAGAAAACTGAGTCATAATCTTGGTAGGAATCCTCTCGGAAAGGAGGATCATCCACAGCGAAGGCGAAATAAAAAGTGAATGATACCTCTGATCAAGAAGCTCATCACATAGCCTCTTTCTCCGAAGAAGAAAAAGAAGCCGAAAATGAGCAGAATCATCAATCGACCAAAATGGAAGAATTGGAAGCCCGCCTTAACGCCATCTCTAACAGGAGTGAGCTCCAAGAAGGAGTTGTGAGGCCTTATCTTACTGAATGGGATGGAGCTCCCTATCCACCGAGATTTAAGGCCCCGGCTCTACAAGCTTTTGACAGCATAGGGTCCTAAAACAAACACATCTACTACTTTAAGTCATAGACTGGAGATGTGATATCAAACGACACCATATTGGCTTGTTTGTTCATTGGCACCCTCAAAGGAGTTGCCTTTGAATGGTTTATGAAACTGTCGGCTGGATCTATTTAGAAGTAGGTGGATCTAGAAAGGTTGTTCTTGACCAGGTTCTTCGAAGACGACACTGAAGTCTCTGTCCCTACTATTCTTGCTACTGAACAAAGGAAGGGAGAGTCTATCAAAGCCTTTGTCAGGAGATTTCTGTGACGCCCCTGGGTTCACACACGGCTGCAGTCCGGGGTGAAACC
>BQKN01000553.1:122414-160800 GCA_022839385.1 Asparagus kiusianus
ATCTTTGTTCACTCATATTCACACTTGAAAGTTGTCAAAATCAACGGGGTCTTACAATTTCGAAGCATGGCTTTGTGACATCCATCGGGCATGACACAATTTACTTTAGTGGAAACCTGTCGGCATAATTTGTAAACCCATCTCTTGGCTCAGATGGGGGTTGTGAAATGTCAATCCTAGAAACAACTAGTTGTTGGGTTTTATACATATAATTCAAAATTAATCATGAAGTGAAAATTAAAATAAAACCCAAACAAGATGCATGCCATCCAATTGATTCAAAAGGAGTTTTAGATTACTAACCTGTTTGTGTACAGATTACCGAATTAATACCTTAATTCGATCGGACTCTAGGTACTGCTCAAGGTATGAACGCCCTCTATCAGTATCCACACACGATGGATCATGAACGGATGTAGGGGTGCTAGCTCCTTTCTGCGTCGGCTATGGTTTTTCTTTTTTATGAGAGATAATCAACTCAGGGCATCACAAAAGTCTATTTATAGTCACGTTAACCCTAACGTGTAGAGAGATATTTTGGGGATATCTTGTTCAAAATAACAAAAATTTATTTCTTATTCAGATAATAAGAAATAATATTTTATCTCTAAAATATCTCAAAAATAACAGATTTTTATTTCGAATTTTACATTTAAAATTTGAAATTGCCCAAAGAAATCCTAGCCCGTTCATCACGTTCTTTGTGTGCGATCCAATAGGTTCATATTATGTTGGCAGTGCGCCCAATCCCATATAAACCTACAAGTTATAGCGCATTATAAACCCATAAGTTATAAGTTGCCTCTAGCAAGACATTATAACTACCCAAATAATTTAAATACCGATAATTCGATTTTAACCTAACCAATAGTACATGTTATAATCCTTTTTTTCACACGATATCTTGCTTGAACATAAGTCATGGCACATGTCAAACTTATATTGTTCAAACATATAATTTCTCGATCACTAAGTAGACTGATAAATTCAAATGATATTAATTACACTATCAATTCATTTGAGCATGGCCATGCATTTCTTAGTCCTACTTATCGAGGGGCCCAATAGATATCTCTCATAAGAGGGACAAATTTCATCTTCATTATTCACTATCCTCTACATAATTCTCATCATGTCCAATTATAACCTTTATGATTATCCGATTAAAGATAACGTTTGATTATGTTAAAACACAATGTTCCTCATGTAGGAATCTGTGATAATCTCAGGTCTAAGGATTCGATAACATAACTATTATAAGATTACTTATGACACTAACTCATGTAGTAATCTCATAGTGGGTCTATCTAGTGCCTTGTTCTCTAACAAGTACCTACGGGTTTGATTTATATCACCATATATAATCATCTCATGTTTATCAATCAAAACACATACTAGTATTAATTTATCTTTATGCCCATTAGTGATAAATAACTAGGGATATCATGAATAATATAGTTATTCATAAATATTACAATAATGTAACATGCCAATAATACTAATGTGGAGAAAACCATTCTTTAAATAAAAATATAATCATTACATCAAGATCCAAATATTTGGCCTAGGGTATAACCACTAACAATCTCCCACTTACACTAGGCCCAATCATGCATATATCTAATACCCATTGACCTAGTATGTCCATTATGTTTGGCTTGTAGGAGAGCCTTGGTAAGTAGATCAGCAATGTTGTCATCTGTTGGTACTCTGCATATCTTAACATCTCCTCTCTCACATATTTCTCGAATTAGATGAAAACGCCTGAGTATATGTTTGGATCTCTGATGGGATCTGGGCTCTTTCACCTGTGCAATAGCACCATTGTCATAGTTAAGATCCATAGGGTTTGTGATACTAGGAACTACTCCTAATTCAGCAATGAATTTCTTGATCCATATTGCTTCCTTAGCTGCATCTGATGCTGCTATATACTCAGCTTATGTTGTAGAATTAGTGATAGTACTTTGTTTAGAACTTTTCTAGCTTACAACACCTCCATTCAACAAAAATACATATCCTAACTGTGATCTATAGTCATCTTTATCAGATTGGAAACTTGCATTAGTGTAACCATTTACCACTAGCTCGTCTTCCATTCCTCCATACACTAAGAATGTATCCTTAGTTTTTCTCAAGTACTTAAGGATATTCTTAACTGCTGTCCAGTGACTCTCACTGGGATCTAACTGATACCTGCTTGTTATGCTTAATGCATACGAAACATCTGATCGAGTACATAACATGGCATACATGATAGACCCTATAGCTGAAGCATAAGGAATCATACTCATGCGATCTCGCTCATTAGATGTCATAGGATATTGAGTCTTGCTAAGAGAAATGCCATGGATATTGGCAAAAATCCTCTTTTTGAATTTTGCATGCTGAACCTATTCAGCACCTTATCAATATAAGTTCTTTGACTCAGACCGATTATCCTTTTAGATCTATCCCTATAGATCTTAATTCCAAGGATATAAGTAGCTTCGCCCAAATCTTATATTGAGAAAGACTTTCCTAACCATTCTTTGCTCTTTTGCAAGACAGAGATGTCATTTCCAATGAGTAATATGTCATCAACATATAAGACAAGGAACATAATTGCGCTCCCACTAACCTTCTTATATGCACGAGGTTCATCTTTATTGTTTATGAATCCAAACTCTTTGACTGTTTCATCAAAACGAAGATTCCAGCTCCGAGATGGTTGCTTCCATCCATAAATGGATCTTTGCAACTTGCATACCTTTCTAGAATTCTCAGGATGAATAAAACCCTCAGGTTGTGTCATATACACATCTTCGAGTAGGTTTCCATTAAGAAATTTTGACATCCATTTGCCATATTTCATAATCATAATACGTAACAATAGCAATAAGAATCCTTATTGATTTAAGCATCACGACTAGTGAAAAGGTTTCATCATAGTCAATACCATGAGTTTGCTTGAAGCCTTTTGCAACAAGTCTTGCTTTAAAGATATTTAATTTGCCATCCATATCAGTTTTCTTTTTGAAAACCCATTTGCACCCAATGGTCTTAATTCCTTCAGGTGGATCAATCAAGTTCCAAACTTGATTATCATACATGGATTGCATCTCAGATTTCATGGGGTCCAGCCATTTCTCAGATTCTGGACCTGACACAGTATCTTGATAGGTAGTGAGCTCATCTTGATCCATGAGCATTACTTCATGACTATCCGTCATGAGAAATCCATATCTCTTGGGTTCGTGTCGCATCCTATCAGATCTACATGGTACTTGTGTAATAGGTATAGGTTCCTCAACTGTTTGTGAAACTTGTTGAGTTTCCATCGATGGTTCTATGTTACATTGTGGTTCTTGAACTTCTTCGAGTTGTACTTTGCTCCCACTGGTTCTTTTAGAAATAAATTCCTTTTCTAGAAAGACACCATTTCGAGCAACAAACACTTTGTTCTCTGAAGGATTATAAAAGTAATATCCTTTAGTTTCCTTAGGATATCTCACAAAAAGACATTTAACAGATTTTGGTGCTAACTTTTCTGAGACCTTTCGTTTGACATAAGCCTCACAGCCCCAAATCTTTAGAAAAGACAAACTAGGAGTTCTCCCAGTCCATATCTCATATGGTGTCTTTTCAACTGCTTTAGATGGAACTCGGTTTAATGTGAACGCGGCTGTTTGTAATGCATAGCCCCAAAAGGACAAAGGAAGATCTGTTTGACTCATCATGGATCGAACCATATCTAATAAAGTTTGATTCCTCCTTTTAAATACACCATTCCATTGTGGCGTTCTAAGTGGAGTTAATTGTGAAACAATTCCATAATCTCTAAGATGATCATCAAACTCCTGGCTCAAATATTCACCATCTCGATCAGATCAAAGTGCCTTAATAGTTTTACCAAGCTGATTTTGTACTTCATTTTGAAAGGTTTTGAACATTTCAAATGATTCATGTTTATGTTACATTAGATAGACATAGCCATAACTACTGAAATCATCAGTGAATGTAATGAAGTACTGAAATCCTCCCCTAGAACTTATGCTTATTGGGCCTCATACATCAGTATGTATTAGGCCTATTAAGTCATTACCCTTTCACTATGTCCAGTGAAAGGATCCTTAGTCATCTTGCCTCATAAACAAGATTCACAATTTTCAAATGATTCAAAATCAAATGATTCCAAAAGTCCATCTTGATGGAGTTTAGATATGAGTTCCTCACTTATATGACCAAGGCGACAATGCTATAAATGTGTTGTATTCAAATCATTTTGTTTGGATTTCTTTGTAGTTATGTTATAGATATCCTGATTATTTAATCTTTCTAAATTTAGGACATAAAGGTCATAATATGAATCAACAATACAATAAAGCATGTCATCATAATAAATAGAACATCTGTTATTCTTAATAAGAGAAGAAAAACCTTCATCATCTAAACTTGAAACTGAAATAATATTCTTACTCAAAGTGGGAAAATAATAGCAATTGTTCAAAACTAACACAAGCCCACTGGGCAAAACCAATTCATAAGTTCCTACGGCTAAGGCAACAACTCTTGCTCCATTCCCCAGTCACAGGTCGACTTCACCCTTTCTCAGTCTTCTACTCCTTTTGAATTCCTGCATATTTGTACAAATATGAGATCCACATCCAGTATCTAATACCCAGGAAGTAGAAGTAGATAAATTAATTTTTATAACATAAATACCTAAAGATGTAGTCTCACCACTCTTCTTCTTCTTTAATTCTTCCAAGTAGAGCTTGCAGTTCCTCTTCCAATGACTAGGTTCATTGCAATGGAAGCAAACTCCTTCCTTTGGAGCTTTAGCCTTGGGCTCGGGCTTGGTCTTAGGTTTACCAGCAACTCTTGCCTTAGCCTTAGCCTTACCCTTATTTTTCATCCCTTTCCCTTTTTTAACCGTTAGTATATGGCCAGGCCTTTTCTTGATGCTTTGGTTAGCTATTTTAAGCATCGTATGCAGCTCAACAATAGATTTCACTATATTATTAGTTGATGACGAACTGGTCATAACTATCAAGTAATGAATTGAGGATCAAATCCGTTGCCAGTTCTAAACTGAGGGGAAATCCAAGCCCCTCAATATGATCAATATAGCCCTTCATTTGTAGAACATGAGAGCTAACTGAGGGACCTTCATCCATCTTGCAAGAATGTAATGCTTTGGTAGTATCATACCTGTAATAACCGTAAATTTCTAATACGGGTTTCAATAAAAATTTTAGTATTTTAAGTATTAAAATTTTATTTTAAATGGGTATATTTTTCCCTGTGTTCTCCTCTTCCACATGTGAACCATCTCTCTCATTTTCTCTCTCTCTCTCTCTCTCTCTCTCTCTCTCTCTCTCTCTCTCTCCCTCTCCCTCTCTCTCCCCCTACTCCACTCCCTAAATCACACCTTAATTCCCACACCCCCTCACTTCTCTGACCCCGCCCATTCCTCATCCGCTATCACCCCTCTCCTCTTGTACACACACAAACACACACACACTCTCTCTCTCTCTCTCTCTCTCTCTCTCTCTCTCTCTCTCTCTCTCTCCTCCACGCCCGATAAAACCCACCCAGCTCCCCTCTCTCTTCGTTCTCCTTCTTTCTCAACCCACACCTGCCCCTTCCGAGCTCAAAGCTGTCGCCACCTGACAGAGCCCCCTCTCTCTTCCTCGAGCAGCCGCCCCCACTTGAACAAGTCCTCTCGCTACCTTCGACCACCACCTTCATCTCCTTCGAGTCACCGCCAATGAGCACTCATCTTCCTCCTCTCGTTCTCTCTCTCATCTCCATCCTCCAGCAAACCTGTGCCTGGCTAATTCTCCATCGCTTCTTGAGCTCGTTGACCGCCTATAACCCGAGCTCCACCGAGCAGCCGCCCCACTTAACCACCCAGGTTGCCTCGTCCCGAACTCCTCCCTGACTCCCCCTCCATCTTTCGAGCCCACACTTAGCTCAAACACCACCAGAGAGCTCCGCCTTGCCGTTACCTCCGCTGTGAGCACCAAAGACCAACTCAACTCCTGCCCTCCGCCCGAACCCCCGGTGCCACCCTTCTTTAGTTGTGCTACCGTGAGCTTTTTCCTAGCCTCCCTTGATGCCACCACATCACCGTCGCGTCACCGTGAACTTCCTCGAGCTCCGCCTCACCATCTTCCTCCTCCGCCCTCTCCCTCGACCATCGAGCTCCAGCTCCTCAACCTCTGCTCAGACCCGTGACTGCTCCTCCTGAGCTTCTGCCCTCTCACCCCTCAGCCTTAACGCCACCATCAACTCCCTACTCGCCTCTACCCGAGCCCATCACCACCTCAAGCTCTGGCCGAGCCCAACTTCCCACTCGACCACGACCACGACCACTGAGCTCCAGCAGCCTCACGTCGACGTTGATAGCCTCAACCCATCGATGTTAATTCATTTGACAAAACCCCGAGGCAAGATCCTGCTTCCATTGACTTGTATTTTCATTATTTATATTTGTTATTAATTGATTACATAGAATAGACTGCGATATGTTACAACCTATGTGGAATTGTTGACGAACAAAACTATACGATATTGATTACTATTATAGTAATATTCGTGAAGAGGGGTATGATATGTATTTTGAGCCATATGTGATGAAAGGATACTTTGACAATTAGATTATAATTAATTATGTGATTTTTTTGAAAGAAAAAATATTTCTAAGGATTATTTTGAATCATTATAATAATAAATATGTTAAAAGAGTTATTTTGAAAAAAGGATTATTTTGAATTATTAAGAAATAATTTTAAAAGAATTTATTTCGGTATTAGAATTATTTTTAGATGATTATGCTAATTTAAAAAGAATTTATTTTGAGAACGGAATCATTTTAGATAATTATAATAATTTAAAAGGAATTATCTTGGGAAAGAATTAATTTAGAATAATTATGAATAAATTAAAGGAAATTATTTTGAAAAGGGAATTATTTTAGATTAAATATAATTAGAAAAGAAATTATTTTGTAAGAAGTAATATTAAATAGAATATTTAAAGATTATTTTATAATTTTTATAATGAAAAAAGAATTTACTTTGTGTAAAAGGGATTATTTTAGAATAATAATTTAAAAGAGTTTATTTTATAAAAAGATTATTTTTAAATAAATAAATTTATGATTTTTAAAGACTAGTTCTGAATCAATATAACGAGAAATAATTTTAAAAGAATTTATTAGAGGAAATTGGTTTTCACACAAGTTTATGTTGTTCACAAGTCACTGTTCATAATTACATTTTATGTTTTTGATTTATTTTAATGTATTTGACTTGTCATCATGTTATTACATAGAATCAGTTAGATTGATTTACTATTTTTTGCTGTATTTTGAGAACCATTAGTTGTTCATGACTTAGTGGCTTCGTGCGTCATGAACAGACTTAGTGACATGTGTGGGTGTGTTGACTGTGTTGAGGTAGTGAACCTGAGATTCAATGAGGATTATGGTTGACTTAGAAAAATAAGAAGAGTGGGGATGGAGAAGTTCATGTTCATGTGATCGAATATAGCTATTGATGTATCTTCCAGGCTTGCCTCATGATCGAGTGTAGCATGGGGTTAGTTTGTTCGGTCAAAGTGAAGCCAGTGTAGTCACTTTGGTTCGTGAATTTGATATTCACCCGAGTTTAGCTTGAGTTCGAACCAGGTTTAAATTGGATTGCGTGTAGCCTTCTGACCGATCCAGTGTAGCGGCGTATTGGGTGCACGTAGAGGATTTATGAACAGTCAGTTATCCGGTAATATGAATGTTGACTCTGTATGAGATGTCGACCAGTGAGCTTTAGGATGGCTAGTATTCGACTTGATTATCGTATGCAGTTAGCTTTATTTTTATCATATTTTAGTAGGGAACTTGCATGTTGATTTTGTTGGATTTCCAGTTGCACGTTTCTTTGAAATTTTTGTTGTATTGTTTTCACATCGGGTTTCATTCATTCTTTCCTTTTGTGGGATCTTACCGTGTGCCATGCACGATGACATACGCCTGTTTCCTCTGGTGTAGCAGAAGAAGCATTGAAGACGGAGTAGCAGAAGAAGCCGAAACTTAGTTGTGGGTCCTCCATTTACTTTTGTAGCACTTTTCATTCTGTTGATCGATGTATTTTATATTTTCCAGCATTTCTTTCAGATAGTCTTGTATAAGGGCATATTGAACCGAATATTATGCCTGGGATGATATTTTAGTTGTGATATGTATATTTTCTATTCTGAGTTATTTATTATATTCTCGCTACTGTGATCGGGGACCTATGCCTTCGCTTTATATTGCTTGATGCTTAGCATATTAGATTCAGAAGACGGGGTCTAGCACTTATTTCTCCTCAGTCTAATACGCTACGGGCTTACTCACATCCTGATTCCCTGGTATTTTGGGAAGCGAGGCGTGACAGGTTTTTAGTGGTGGCCCATGTAGGTCACGGTTTGGGGTCACGGTCTCGAGTTCCCATCTGTAAGAATATAATAGATGATTTAGACGCATATCACTGTTTCATCCATGAGACTATTCTTCCTCTAATGATCTTGATTCTCACATTTCCTTCAGGATCATGGTGGGTACACGGAGTAATGGTAACCCATCCAGTAGCAGTGGTCAGATGCCAGAAGTAGATCCGCAACAACTTTTGGCGATGATTCAGGGGCTGGTGACAAACCAGCAGTTCTTAGCTGGGCATTTTCTATAGGGGCCTCAGCACCAGCATCCCACTCGCTCAGAGCCTGGTGTTCGAGAGTTCCATTATATGCGACCTCCTTATTTCTCTGGTGCCGAAGGACCTCTAGCAGCATAAGAGTTCCTGAAGGTTACCGAGACTATCCTTAGAGTGACCCGCATTACCCCTACAGAGTGGGCAGACTTTATGGATATTCAGCTCACAGATACGGCTCGAATCTGGGTAGGCTGCTGAGAAGACACACCTGGAGAGGTCGATTCTGTGGGAGACGTTCACGGATCGCTTTAATAGGAAGTTTTTTCCTCAGTCAGCCCGGGATGAGCTTTTGCATCGATTTGTCGACCTCAAATAGGGAGGTCGACCAGTCAATGATTATGAAGCCGAGTTCTCTTCCCTCAGTCGATATGCTCCCCACTTGGTTACAGAGCCCACTATTAGGAGGCATCAGTTCCATAAGGGTCTCGACAAGTACATCAGATTGGCTCTGGTTGGTAAGGCCCTCACCACTCATGACACTGTGTTGGATGCAGCACGTGAGATCGAGAGTGTCCAAAAGGAGCCAGAAGATCCACATGTGATGCAGAGTAGAGCACCGCAGCTCCAGCCCGGAATATCGAGCGTCCTCCTCCGAGGCAGCAGCAGGCTCCATAGAGGCGGTAATTTTCCCAGCGACAGCCACTTCCTCAGGACGACCCCTATCAGCGTCCTAGAGTGTGGACTCACGGCCAGCCTTCGGTGAAGTGTACCTATTATGGCTACACTGGGCATACCCAGTAGGAGTGCCGCAGGCATCTTCATCTGTGTTATGCCTATGGATCCCTCGACCATGTTAGTTGGGAATGTCCACAACGGCAATAGGCCAACTTGCCTCCACCTCCAGTTCAGGCAGCTCTACCAGTTCCACCTCAACTAGCTTGCCTCCACCTCTAGTTCCGGCTCAACACGTACCCTATCCAAGAGCAGGGCCTCTTTCTCCACAGAAGCAGATTTATCAGCAGGCATAGAGGTAGCAACCACTGCGTCAGACATTCATGATGTACACTGTGGAAGCTGAGGCGAATAACCATGTTATCACTGGTAAGAACTGTTCGTTCTTAGTTTTTCTTGCATATTAATTTTCCTTATTTATCATTACCTGATGATATCATGATAGGATTTGTTTATAAGTGCTAAGTTTAGTTGCATTTACCTCCCCTGTAATAGGTAAGGTTCTTGTTTCTTCCGTTCCTGCTTTATCACTCTTTGAATATGGAGCTTCCTATTGTTTCTTGTATCGTCAATTTGCGAGTACCCACTCACTTCCTATAACTCTTCTGACTACGGGCTGGAATATCAACACTGACAGTGGTGTATTAGTAGCATCTAATGATTATGAAGCCTATTCTATGGTCATCTGCGGGAGAGAACTCTTTGCAGATTTTCTGGTGATTGATTTGCCGAGCTTTAATGTAGTATTTAGAATAGATTGGTTGGGGTCATTCTTTGCCACCATCGATTGTTGCCATAGAAGTATGGTATTTGAGATACCGGATCACTCGAGGTTTGAATTCCTCAATTGTAGTATCTCGCCTGGACCTGTGAAGCATAGAGCTAAACCGAAGAAGGTGACGATTACTGCCATGCAGGTGGAACCTGAGAAGCCAATTGTAGATTGGGAATTTGAAGTTGTATTTCCCGATGACATTTACGGGTTACCACGGGATCGAGCAATTGAGTTTTATATAGAATTGAAGCCTAGGACTGCTCCGATCTCCAAGACCCCTTATCGTATGCCTCCAGCTGAGTTGGCCGAGCTTCGAACTCAGTTGGATGATCTATTGTAGAGAGGCTTGATACGACCTAGTGTATCGGCCTGGGGAGCACTTGTGTTGCTTGTGGGTAAGAAGGATGGATCCAAGCGGATATGCATCGACTACTGAGAGTTGAATGCTGTAACGGTAAAGAAAAAGTATCATCTTCCCCATATCAATGATATCTTCGACCAATTGGGAGGATCGAGAGTATTTTCTAAGCTGGATTTGCGGAACGGAATATGGACATTATGAGTTCTTAGTGATGTCGTTTGGTGTGACTAATGCGCCAACGACATTCATGAACCTGATGAATCTGGTATTCTATGATGTATTGGACAAATTTGTAGAAGTCATCATGACCGGAGCATGCAGTGCATTTGCGGTACGTGTTGAAGACCTTGAGAGAGCATCAACTATTTGCCAAGTATAGTAAGTGCCAGTTCTGGCTGGATCGTATTGCGTTTCTAGGATATGTGGTGTTAGGAAATGGTATATCAGTGGATCTAGAGAAGGTATCTGCAGTGAAGGATTGGCTTACCCCTAAGTCGGTGTCTAATATTAAGAGTTTCCTGGGATTAGCTGGTTACTACCGTCACTTCATTAGAGATTTTTCGAAGATTGTGGAGCCGATAACATGACTTACGAGGAAGGATATTAAGTTTGTCTGGTCCAACGCTTGTGAGCAGGCGTTTGAGGAGTTGAAATCTCGACTGATTTTGGCCCCGGTCATGATGATGCGAGATAAGAACGGGAACTTTGAGGTGTTTTGCGACGCATCAGGTAGAGGATTTGGATGTGTTCTTTAGCAGGATGGTCATGTGGTAACATATGCTTCTCGTTAGTTGAAGAAGCATTAGTAGAAATATCCTACCCATAACTTGGAGTTAGCAGCTGTGATTTTTGCCCTTAAGCTTTGGAGGCATTATCTGTTGGGAGAGCAAGTGAAGGTGTTCACTGACTATAAGAGCTTGAAGTGTTAGCCCTCTTGTTTTGATGATGTTTTATAACCACCATTATCGATACTAATTGCTTATTGAGTGATAATATAGTTAATATATATATCAAGCATGTTGGTGCCATACATGGAGGATTGGATGGAATATGCGCTACAACGATGATATCCAAAGAAGGAGGAGGCATAGTGATGAAGCAACGTTTATTCAAGAACACCAAATGTAATAAGAAGCTACATCAAACTCAAGCTATATCAAGACTCAAAGAATTATATTCTATGTAAGGATATTAGCTAGTTTTTATTTTCTCTCTAGTGCTAGAATGTAGGCAAGTAGTTTAGATTTTATTTGAAGTAATTGGGATATCACACACACGTTTTCATACTTATAGTTTTGAGCGTTATCACAAAATATCATTTTTCATAAGTATGAGGACCTATTCGCAAAATTCATTTTCCAAACAATTTGTTCTTAGTGTTAAAAACATTTTACAAAGTTTTACAATTTTTGGAAGTTAATTAAATATTTTACAGATTTTTAAGAGAGTTAAAAATAGTATTTGCATGTGTATCAGTTTTCGGTCGACCGCCACGGTCGACCGCGCCTGAGTTCTTTTCTGAGTGGGCAGCAGAAACTTTCACGGTCGACCGCCACGGTCGACCGTGAGCTCGAAAATTTCAACGGTCGGCCGCAGAAGTCTCTGGAAATTTTCCAAGTTTCAAAGCTGGCTCGCGGTCGACCGCGAGAATTGTACGGTCGACCGTCGTTTATTCAAATGGTCTTTTGGGTACAGATTTCAGTGCCGGTTTTTCCAGGATTTAGGGGATTAGGGTATGGGTTTAAACAGCTATATTTTCTCCTATTTAAACCCCCTATACCCCTTATTCCTCAAGTGTCCCAAGCTTTTGAAAAACCAGAGATCTGTTTTATAGAGAGCCAAAATTTTCAAACCCGATTTTCTCTGTTTTAAGTTTCACTTCCGAGCTTCAGTGTAATCTTTCTCTTTGCCATAGGAACATTGTAAAGAGAGTTTTTATACCATTACTACTGTTGAGAGCTTGATCTTGTGAAGATCAACTGTGTGGGAGTGTGATCTTGTGGTGATCAACTGTGTAGTTGTGAGATCTTGTGGAGATTGTTGTGTAGAAGAAGTTCTGGCTTCCAAACTGTGTTGTGTAGTGAATTCTCCTCGAGAGTGGGGAGCGCGGACGTAGGTCAGTGGGTCGAACCTCATTAACACATCACGCGTCACTTGGATAACGGTTTCTCACTCTATCTTATTTGTAGTTGTTGTTCATTATTGTGGTGTATTGCTTGGCTTATTTTTATTGCATAATTATAGCCTTAAGACCCTAATCCCCCCTCTAGGGTCCAACAATTAGTATCAGAGCTTGGTCTCTATATAAGTTTTTCGTCTAACCACCTTAGAGAAAATATCTTATGGAGGTTTTAATGAATGTGCATATGTTAGAGGGACAATCCACCACTAGACCACCCCTTTTTCACCGGTAGTAATTTTACTTATTGGAAGGCTAGGATGACGATTTACCTTCGTTGCATTGATCTTGACATTCTAGAACTCATAGAGAAGAAATATGTAGAAAAGCCCAAAGTCGCGAACATGACCGATGAAGAAAGGCACCAAGCCAATCTTAATGCAAAGGCCATGAACGTCTTAATTTGCGGTCTTTCCCCTAATGAATATTATAGGGTTAGACCAAGCGAGGGCATGGTAGAACCACGAAGGGCATGGTAGAACCACAAAGGGGGGGGGGGTGAATACAATATATGCTAATCGAATGACTCACAATGGAGCCAAGCGAGGGCATGGTAGAACCACGAGCCTCCCGAAACCTCAATCCCCACGAAGGAGGACGTCTGTTCTTCCCGAATGACCCGCGAAGGGGCCAAACGAGGATACAGAAAGCATAAATGCTCATCCCCGAAAGAGAATGTTGCAGAAGTCTCCCTCTCGCTATGCTGTGAAGAGGAGAGACTCCTATGGAATCGCGGTCGGCACGGAGACATGGTTAACCTGCAACGAAAATCAATGGATCAGGTAAAATCATAAATCCAAATGCCCGAAAATTAAAAGGGAAATTATGAACTTTAACTAAAGTCCTATAAAAAGAATAGGATTTAATAGTTAAAGTCTAATTAAACCTATGAGTTTTGTGCATGCAAACAATGGGCTCAAATTGCAGTATAAACCCTCATGATCAATTTTTTGGTGAAATACCCAAAATACCCCTCATGTTCAAGGTTAAGTTTTAGCCAAGGTTAAGTTTTAGCCACGAACACCTTTGAATTTGGCCATGATTGAGGGAAAAAAATCATCATATTCAATATCTCACAATTTTGACCAACTTTGCAAATAAGTCCCTCAGCTAGTTTTGACCACATTTTGCACATAAACCCCTCAATATTTTTTGGTCCTCTTGCATAAAGCACCCCTCAACTTTTTGACCAAGTGGGCATACAACCCAAGTCCCAAAATTTCAGTCCTTTCTTACATAAACACCCCCCTCAAAATTTTGACTAACTTTTGCAAATAAACCCCTAAGAGATTTCGGCCCTATCTTTGCACATAAGCCCCTCAATAATTGGTGATATTTTTGCTTAAAACACCCCTCCAAGTTATGGCCAAATGGGTATACAACCCAAGTCCCAAAATTTTAGTCAACTTTTGCATAAAAGCCCCTCAATATTTTAGCCCTATTTTACGTATAAACCCCTCAAATTTTGGCCACTTTCAAAACCCATCATCAAGAATCAATCTTTTTCACAAAACCCACTTCATGAGGGCAAAAATCTAGAACCTCAACATACAAATTCATGGCATACCCTCACTACAAGCATAAAGTTTCAATCTTTCTAAAAAGAAAAAGGAGAGAGTTGAAGAGGAGCTTACCCAAACCAAGAGCTTGAAAATCTAACTCCAAAAGATCAAGTTTTGAGCTTGAAGATGAGATGGACCCTAGCTTTAAGAGGGGATAATTTTCGGCCAAATAATGAGGGTATACAATCCGAAATTATAGGAGAAGGTTGAGGGGTTTTAAAGACAAGAGTTCTAATGGGTTTAGAATCCTTGGAGAAGAGGAAACAATGGGGTTTTGGATGAGAGGAAAAAGAAGAAGTATGAGAGAAAAAGAGTTCTATTTTGAAAATTTGAAAACAGGGGGAAAAAGTACAATCACAAGACAAAAAAATACATAGGGGTGAGTGTGCCTCGGCCATTGGGCTGAAACACCATACGGTGTCTCGGCCTTGGCTAACGTCAGTCAACACGTTACGATGAAAAAATCAATGCCGGGCGATCTGAAACCCCAGGTCAATGCCGGTCAACGCGTAACACTAAGTCAACGCCAGTCAACGCGTTGCGATAAAAAAGTCAACGCCAGGCGATCTGAAACCCCAGGTCAATGCCTGTCAACGCGTAACCCTAGGTCAACGCCAGTCAACAAGTTGCGATTAAAGTCAACACTGGACGATCTGATACCCTAGGTCAACGTCGGTCAACGTGTAATCCTAGGTCAACGCGTAACCCTAGGTCAACGCCAGTCAACACGTTATGATAAAAGTCAACACCGGGCGACCTAAAACCCTAGGTCAATGTCGGTCAACGCGTAACCCTAGGTCAACGATAGTCAACGTCAAACGATCCGAAACCCTAGGACAACCTTGGTCAACGTGTAACCCTAGGTCAACGCTAATCAACGCGTTATAATAAAAAAGTCAACGTCGGGCGATCCAAAACCCTAGGTCAACACATAATCCTAGGTCAACGCCAGTCAATGCGTTGCAATAAAAAGATAATGCCAGGCAACGCGTTGCGATAAAAAGGCAACGTCGGGCAATTCGAGACCTTAGTTCAATGTCGGTCAACGCGTAACCCTAGGTCAATGCCAAGCAACGTGTTGCGATGAAAAAGTCATCGTCAGGCGATTCGAAACCCTAGGTCAATGCTAGTCAACGCGTAACCCTAGGTCAACGCCAGTCAACTCGTTATGATGAAATAGTTAACGCCGGGCTATTCAAAATCCTAGGTTAACACCGGTCAATGCGTAACCCTAGGTCAATGCTAGTCAACGCATTGTGATAAAAGTCAACGTTGGGTGATCTGAAACCCTAGGTCAATGCCGGTTAGCGCGAAACCCTAGGTCAACACCGTTCAACGCGTTATAATAAAAGGTCAACACCAGTCAACGTGTTGTGATAAAAGTCAACGCTGGGTAATCTGAAACCCTAGGTCAACGGCGGTTAACGTGAAACCCTAGGTCAATGCCAATTAACGCGTTATAATAAAAGGTCAACGCCAGTCAACGTGTTACGATAAAAGTCAATTCGAATCAATATATTATGATGGAGATAGTCGGTTCAAAGTCAGCTCGACGATACGAGCCAAAATCAACTCACTGGTTTTGATTCAATATTTCGACGACGGCCAGACGATAAACACAGCGTCGGGAAAATTTTAGCTATTCGTCAAAATATCGAATAGATTGAAAATCAAAGGAATCAAGAATCAAAACTAACTACAGATCCTTTTACACCAATTAAAGGTTGGACCGATCATATCCAAAGTATTTCAGGCTCATCTATAAAAGAAAGGAGACCGAAACACTTTGGAGGGGGTATTTGTAGGCGTCAAAAATTACCTATAGGTCCCCGCACATGGCTCAAGACATAAAGAAGATGATGAACATTGTTATTAGAGTCACAGGAGCTTGTTTGACAATGACAAACACATAAAGTGAGTCGAAGAATCATACGAAGCAACAAAACTTCGGAATAACGGAAACAAGAGCTGATCGGGAGCCCCACGTCATTTACGAAAGGCAGAGCACCCCTTGTGTCCTATTTAATCCACATATGATTCAATCATGGGATCCTGTTGATCTTCTCGTCATCTTTCTAACGCATCTTGAACCACATAATTCCGAGTCCGGACGATAAATTTACGGTGGAAACAAACTCGGCGCGCCAAAACCAGAAAAAGCCAAACCAAGACACCCTGTAGTGTCTTGGCTTGGCCAAGACACTTATAAGTGTCTCAGCCATGCTAAGACACTCAGAAGTGTCTACAATACAAAAAACACTGATTTTGGTTATTTTCCATGGTTTTTCGATCTTTAACCGCCTGGATTTGCTCAAACTGATCTGATAATGTGGTTAAGTGGTTTCAACTGAAGATACGAGGGAATCAGCTATTCTTATTCGAACACAGGGCTCCTGAAGCCTATAAATACAGCCCCAAGGCCTTCATTTTTTGAGATCTGGAATTCTTGAGCGTTGGCGAAGCCCTGCCGGACTGAAGACTAAAGGTGCACGAATTTCAGAAGAGAGGAAGAGATTGATCAAGTTCTTCAGCGTAGGAAAGAAGAGTTCGTCAGATCTGCAGTTCCCGTGTTCATCCCTTAAGATTACCCCATTGCGGTGATCTTAAGAAGAGCAATTTTCTTGATTTCTTCACGAATCGACGAAGCTTCAGATCTGCTCCAATCGTCAGGTGGTCCACGGATATTGACGTCCCCGTCACTAGTCAAAAACCCACACGAGCAAGAGATGATAAACGGATCTTGTGTTATTTTTGAGAGAGTTGTAATTTTTTTATTTTCGTTACTTGAATTCTTTACAAACGAATAAAGTTATAATGAAATCAGTAATGAAAGCAACTTTCGAAGGAAACAGAAGGTACATATTTAATCCAAAGCATAAAAAAGAGCATGCTTAGGATAAAATAAATGAAATCAATATTTGTTATATCCAACATGAAAAATAAGAGAGGTAACCATATCAAGCTCTTGGAGCTTGTTTCGACCCATATAAACTTTTAGCACCTGATAAACATGATTTAGAAATAAATACCCAATAAATCCAGGGGGAGGGTTGCTCAGACATAAACCCCTTCTATAAATTTCAAACCAATTTTTGAGAAACTAAAAAATTGTAAAAATGAATCGTACAAATAAAAATATTTTCTTTTATAAAAAAATCATAAAAACTTTGTTTTTTTATAAAAAATCTAAAAAATCATATATTAATGAACATGAAAAAAAGAAAAACTCTAAAAGTTTGTTCTTTAAAAATCAAAAACGTTTTGGTACTCAAGCACTCTTAGTACCGAAGAATTTAGGGATATGACCTCTATCAATAAAGATTAATGCCCTCGGATTATGATTCCATTAGGGTGCATTTAGTGTACTAGTCTGGTCAAAACAATAATTACTCAAATGACTCATCCGATTGTAATAAGTGCAATGAATCAGATGTATTTGTTTATGATGACTATATGATTGCTCACGGGAAACATTTGCAAAAAAGGTAATTTATTTGAATCTTTTTACAAATGTGAAATATTATTAAATAAACATGGTCTATTTGAAGAATTTGGCAAATATGAACTTCTTCTTAAATCAAAACAAAATTTTGCCAAATGGCCAAATCTACTATAATAATCTGATTTAAACACACTATCATGCTTATGATGAGCAATTGATGCATGTGTGTCAGTGTGATGATGCTTGATGGGATGCACAAGTATGATTGGTCATGATGGATTTTAGTGTATTATAACAAAATTTTACAAGATGGCATTTATGATCGCAAATAGAATATTTATAAACTTTGTTATACATGTGTGCATAGTGTGTTGGTTTCTTGAAAAATTTTATACGGGACTTTGCACACAAGTCCACAAGCTTTTTATTATTTGCAATGCATGTTTTTAATGTTGAATCTAAAGATAGTATGCGATTCTTAACATGATTCAACACATTTATTTGTACAAAAACATTGTTATTAGAAGTAGAACATGTATGATCCTTTTTAAATGAATCAAATTTATTTTTAATTGTTTCTACTTCTTTTATGGTATTACTTTTCTCATGAGTTATACTAGCAATATTTGAGTTTAAAGAATCAGATCCAATTTTAATTTTTTATTATTTTCTTTTAGGATCACATTCTTTTTGGAAATTAAATCAAACGTAGATCCTAGCAATTCATGATCGGATTTTAACTCTACATACTTGCTTTTCAAGTCAATAAAATTTTTATGCAACTTTGTGTACGCATGCATTAACCTATCATATGCACATGTGAGTTCACTGATAAATAATTTACTTTTGGATTTTGAATTGCATATCACACTAAGGCTATCGCCTACTGGCCGAGTGCGTGATGATGATGCTCCCGCCTTACTTGAAGTTAATTTTGCCAAAATGTGTCAAATCTCCTCTAAGTTTTCTTGATGTGCTTCTATAAATTTTCACAAATTGTAAGCACTATCAAAGGAAGCAAGCTTCCTAGAAATAAATGAGTCAAATGCACTTAACAAAAATTCTAACAATAGCTTGTTCATAATAAATATGTTTTTATCATTTAAGCTCTATTGGGATTTCTCCAAAGTGGGCACAATATAAGCATGATCAATGACTTTCCATAATTTGATATTTTTAGATCTAACAAATATTATAAATCTAAAACACTATTGAGCATAGGAGAAAACATTGAATTTAGGAGCAACATTAATATCATAGCCTAAACTAGGTGCACTATTCATATCCATAATAAATATATGCAAGCAAGATGAAAATAATCTCAAAACTAGATTAGCAATATAGTAAAGTGAAGATCTTTGACTCTAGGCGGTTAAAACTCAAATCAAAGAGCATCAAGCTCTGATACCAAATGAAATTATCCTAGGGGGATGAATAGAAAATATGCTAATCTAATCAGATATTAATGCCAATTTAAAACTAATTAACAATTTATTCTGGCAAGTATAATATACAACAAATTATGAGCAAGAATATGTAATATAAACAAAGGGCGATATAAACATGAATTGAAATACAAAATAGATAGTACGCAAATAGACAATACAAACACATGATATGATCATGGAGTTCGGTCACTCTCGACCTACATCTCCGCTCCCCACTCTTAGGGAGAACGCCACTATCACAACTAATTTTCAACGATCACCGAAAACTTTCACAATCGGTTTTTAACGCTTACCGACAAACGTTTATAATATACACAATGCAATCAAACATTACACCCTCTAAGTGTTGGCCTAACCCGTGTCACCTTCCTCAAGTGCTTAGATTTACAACCTCTCTATGCTTTTGTAGAACCCCATAAAATATAGTGAATGAATTTGTTTTATTGTGAAATATATGTTTATATCATAGATGAATGTGATAACAAGTGTTTGGGGATCAAACGAGTGTATTTATATGAGAAAGATCAAGTGATAAGACTAGCACACAAACAATATGCACCAACAGGAAATTTCCTATGCGGTCGACCATAGCGGTCGATCGACAGGCGTGTAGCAGAAGCAAAAAGCTTCTATCTCTTGCACGGTCGTTCGTGACGGTCGACCGTACACAGTTTTGCTAGTTTTTCCTAGTTCGAGTCTTATTGGGTTTTGGGTTGGGTTTGTGGGCTCATATATAATATTATATTCGTGAGAGCTTTTTCTTCACCATAGAAAACCCTAGCAGCCTCCTCCTTCCCTCTTGCAAACCCTAACCCCTTCTCCTTGGTGATTTCGGCGGATTTCGAAGAGTTTGGACGGGATCTAGCGGATTTTAGCGTAGGAGGATATTTTTGTTAGCCCTTATGTTTTGATGATGATTTACAACCACCATTATCGGTACTAATTACTTGTTGAGTGATATTGTAGTTAATATGAATATCAAGCTCGTTAGTACCATAAATGGAGGATTGGATGGAATATGAGCTACAACATCATTATCTAAAGGAGGTGGGGGCAAAGTGATGAAGCAATGTTTATCAAGAACACTTAACGCAATGAGAAGCTTCATCAACTCTAAAGAAATATCAAGACTCAAGAAATGTATTTCTATGTGAGAGATATTTACTATTTTATTTTCTCTCTAGTACTTAAATGTAAGCAAGTAGTTGAAGATTTCATTTGAAGCTATTTGGGATATCACACACACTTGCACTGTTTCAAAACTCGTATTTTGGTAAAATGATGTTTTTCACAAATACGATGACCTTTTTGCAAAATCTCTTTTCAAACAAGTTTGTCAAAATGTTTATAAACTATTCTCAAAGTTTTACATTTTCTGAATTTATTTAATAATTTTTAACAAAGTTCAAAGTTGATATTCTGTGTGCATGTTTATGAGTTGACTCATGAACAGTATTGAGTCGACTCACAAACTGCTACGTAGTTGGCAATTGTTTCTGACGAGTTGATTCACAACATTATGAGCGACCCATCAGGTTGAGTCGACTCATACCTATCATAAGTTGACTCATAAACTATGCTGGAAAATGTGTTTTGTTTCTGCTAAGTCGACCCATGACTTCATGAGTCGACCCATGCATGATGAGTCGACTCATGAATTTTATGAGTCGACCCATAAGTTGATTTTTAGCCTATAACGGGTACTTATGAGTAGACTCATGAACGGTACCGAGTTGACTCATAACACTGTAACGGTTATTTTTGTACAGTTTTAGAAATCCTATTTTTGGGGGATTTTGTCTGATTCTTTGGGGTTTGGCTACTATTTTCTTTCCTCATAAATACCCAACACCCCAACCACTTCAGACTTAAGCCTTAATTGTAAAACTATTATTTTCAAGTTATTGTTTTCAAAGAGCTTCAACTTTCATCCTATTATTCACTGTTTTGTTTTCACATCCATAGCTTCAAGTGCAATCTCTCTTCTTTCCATAGTGCTATTGTAAAGAGAGAGTCTTTCTTGTGATTGCTACTATTGTGAGTGTGATCTCGTGGAGGTCAATTATGTGGTTGTGAGACCTCATGGAGATCGTTGTGTAGAAGAAGTTTCAGCTTCCAAATTGGGTTGTGTAGTGGATTCTCCTCGAGAGTGGGGAGCGGGGACATAGGTTAGTGGACCCTAATCACCCTCGCTTTTTATTTTGTGCATCACTTGGATAACAATTTCTAACCTTATCTCTATTACTCTCGCTTTTTATTTTGTGGTGTATTGCTTGTCATAATTTTTATTTCACTATTATTGCCTCTAGACCCTAATCACCCTCCCTCTAGGGTTCAACAATTGGTATCAGAGCTTGGTCTCTATATTAGTTTTTGGTCTAACTACCTTAGAGGAAATATCCTATAGAGGCTTCATGGAATGTGCATATGATTGAGGGACAATCCACCAATAGACCCACACTTTTCACCGGTAGCAATTTTGCTTATTGGAAAGCTAGAATGAGGATCTACCTTCGTTGCATTGATCTTGACATCTTGGATATCATAGAAAAGAAGTATTGTAGGTGTAAATTTTGATTTTACAAAATGGGGGTTTTGTTTGTATTGATAAGAATAGCTTATTATAAACTAATAAATCAAAATTATAACAGAAGTGGAGGGAAGGCCCTCCTTGTTTAATGTGAGGACTTTGATAGTGATAGGACTCCTCGCTCGATTCTCACACTGAGTCTGCTTCCCTTGGATGATTCGATCAAGGTTATTAGGGAGCTTCAGTGCATAGTAGAAGCTCATGTTGGTCGAGTTTGAGTCTTCGAGTTCGTTAGCGATCAAGGTCCGAAGCTAGGAGAAGGTGCTACAGTGCAAAGATCATGTAGAGAGCCTGTCGTCAACTCAGTCGAGAGTTGAGAGCTAATGGTCCAGCTAACTAATTGAATTAATCAATTAACTATGAACCTCTTTCCTGTAGCCAGGAGAGGCTTTTAAATAGAGGAGAGACAGCATGGTCACTCCCTTGAATTAGAGGATGTGACTATGTACTGTTGAGAGATGTCATGCCTCTCACTTGTACTATGAACGTCCGCTTGATGGGCTCGGAAGACTGTACTCCTCTCCTCACGTCATGGGAATAGGAAGGCCCATCCTTGTACGCGGTAGTGCAGCCGCTAAGTACTCTATTGAGTTTGGCGAGTTTGTTGATCACCAGGCTAGCCGCTTGAACGTACAGGCAAATCTCAGTTACTTGGATGAACTTGACTTGTGCGGGCGAGTCAAGTATGCAGGCGAACCTCTGATTGTTTGGTGATGCAGACGCACTTGGGGATTAAACGAACCTGACTCATGCAAGCGAGTCTGGCATGCAGGCAAGCTTGGCGACTGTGTGGATTTGACTAGCTTCTTGTATCGTGGGCGGCTACTTAATGGGTTTGGAGTACTACACCCCTTCCCTTCATGTTGTGGGAGATGGGAAGGCCCATCCCTGTAGAAGGCCCATTCCTGTACGTGATATAGCAGCTGCATAGTACTCTGGTGAGTTTGTGGTCAGAATATTGATCGCCTAGCTGATCGTCTGGGCATGCAAGAGAGTTCAGCTCTTGAGCAAACTTAACTCGTGCGGGCAAGTCAAGTGTACAGGCAAGTTTCTGATCATCTGGCGAATCGCCAGATGCATAGGCGAATTTGGTGAGTGTGTGGTCTTGGCTCGTGCGGGCGAGTTAAGGACATGGGTGAGCCTAATTTTTGAGTTATGTGGGTGATTTGAATACGCAGGCGGATTTCAGGCTTATCTTCAAAGGTAATTTTTACCACCTACAAGACCCCCTTCAAAGTTTTTAGACCTAAACCAATTTGTGTGTGGTCTGGAATACTTTGAATAAAGA
This sequence comes from Asparagus kiusianus, assembly GCA_022839385.1. NCBI lineage: Eukaryota > Viridiplantae > Streptophyta > Magnoliopsida > Asparagales > Asparagaceae > Asparagus > Asparagus kiusianus. The sequence continues at coordinate 145,467 of BQKN01000553.1, forward strand.
GGTTCCTGATGTGTTAAGGCAAATTTGACTCCCTTGGCTAGGTCGAGACCTTTGGGTGAATTCGAGCGATGCGAGTGCACCCAGGCGAGATTGATGCTGTTCTAGTTAGCCCCCCCCGAAAAAATTCGGGCTCATGAGGGCGAGACGAGTGTTCGTGGGGGAAGTTCCCATGCTTGTCAACTAAGACGATGCCTCGTCTTCACATGCTCGCCTCAAGGGGGCGGACCCGATGATGTTTTTGATCTCAACTGTTGATCCAACAAGAGGTCGTGTGTGAGTCGCCTAATCTTGTCCATTCCGTGTCGCATTCCAAACATTTTGCTTTGTTTGTGCTCGCTCAATTGGAACCGCCGAATTGAACCTATCTGCTTCGAACGATCATTAAATCTTAACGGTCGAGGTCTTGCGTATATAGCGTTGATTCATCCCCTTTGCAGGAGGATCACTACATTCGTAAGTTCTCTTGCTCAAATCTCCTTAGAGAAAACTCAGACTTCCTAGATTCGAAATGGCTTCGGGAGTGAGAACATGTACTTCAAAGGTGAAGGGAGAGGCTGTCCGCTTGATCCCATCATCCTTTCAGACGACGAGGAGGAAGAACGCACCCATGCTTCCCCCAAGTAGTCTTCTCAGCCTTCTCTTCCTGGCGAAGGGGTTATCCCTCTGATCCAACCTATTGCCATGGTTCCAGCTGATCAAGAATCTATCTCTCCGAGTTCCAGATCTGCACAGGGCGTCCTCAGGCAACTATAGAATGCTATGAAGCAAGCGGTCTTTATCACTAGCCTTGGCTGGGGAACCTACACAGACTTTAAACCTTTCCCAATGAACTACGTCGCCGCTCTCAAGCGTATGGGCGAGGCTCGAGAGGCTTCGCGTTGTCTAGTCAGTCTTCTCGGTTTCGAGTTGCGTCTGCCGTGCCTGGAAGTTCTGATGTGGGCTGATTCAGGACCGGACATAGAGCGGCTTGTGGCAGGCTCGTATCAGAGGGCACGAGAGCGGGAGATTCAGGAGAGGGACCTATCGGACAAAGGGGCTCTTGTCGCTGATCTACTCACCCGGTAGCATCTATTGTAAGCAGAGATTGATGCCTCCGTCTCTACTATCGCTAGAATGAAGGCCCAGCTTATGGAAGAAGAGACGGCTCTGAAAGGCTTGCAACTCGACAGTGCGAACATTCACGGAGCAGTTGAAAGGGAAATGTGGGCCTTTCAGATGCTTCGTCAAGAAGATTCTGTTGCTGCTACGTCTTTCGAGACTAAGATCCGAATGGAGGCGGAGGATCAGGTCCAAGCGGATCGGGAAAGGAAGATTGCCGCTGCTAGAGCTGAACTCGCCTCCTTCATTGAGCTGGCGTAGGTTCGACAGAGTGGATCGATATTTTGAGTCTTTTCTTGTTTTATCATGACTCTGTTTTGAATGTATCATCATAACTTATAAATGTATTATTAAGTTGTCTATGAACTGAATCATGTTTTCTTTATCTATCTATCGCCTTTTTCATATTTTATGTGTATATTTCCCCCTTGGTGATTGATTCTTGAGATTTTTGGCAAATCCCCAGCCTTCAATGGGTTTGATATACCTTTACCGATTACCATTTAAATTGGGCTAGCCATACTATTCCCCTCAGTATGATGAGTTGTCGAGGGGTTTCTCTTAGGATTTTTAGCAAACCCCCAGCTATCAACGGATTTGACTTGCCTTTACCGATTACCATTTGAATTGGGCTAGCCGTACTGTTCCCTTTAGTATGATGAGTTGTCGAGTAGTTTCTCTTAGGTTTAATGCTAATACTTCTCCTCTAACCTTTGGGTGTGCTCGGAGGGTGTGTCAATAGGTTGCATCGCTTGGTAGGTCTGACTGTGTAGGTGTGACCGTTCCATTCATGCGAGTTGATGGCTCAACACTTCAGATGAGCAAGACTACTTAAGATTTTCCTTCACGGGAGAACTAGGCCAAACAAACGAGCGGCTCAGGCGAGACTCGTTCTTATCAGCTTGATGTTCGTAGGCGAGTTTCATTTTCGCGGGCCAAATTTGAAAGGGTGGAAGGTGAGCCACTTGTTCGGAGGTGAAATTCATCCTCACATGTGAAGTTTGAATTGGCGGAAGGCGAGCCACGTGTTCGCAGGCAAAGCTTTGTGCCTTCCAGCTAAGACCACGTGGGCTCGTCAGGTCGCATTAAATGCAATTTGACAAAGCGACATGGCTTCCGTGCACTTTACTTGATGACGAATCGTAGCCGCAGTTTTCGAATCCGACCGTTAGATACAGTCATGAATTTTGGTTTGGGTTCTGGGTTTCAACCTGCTCGACCCATTTCCTATTTCGACGGTTCCTCTGTAAACGTCGAAAACCGAAATGTTAAGAGTGATCTGGGCCGTCGACTTTGATCGTGGCCACCTCTCTTAATCCCCAGCGTCTCGAGAGCGATCTGGGCTATCGATTTCGATCATGGCCACGCCCCTCAACCGCAAGCATCTCGCCTCTAAATAGGCCTCGTCCCCTTTCCTGTGAGGGCTACTATGCTTAGGAATTTCTGCTTGCTTGAAATTTTTAGAGAGAAAGAACTCCAGCTTCGTTTTTGACTTTTCAATATGGCGTCGAAAATGAAGAAATGCATTTTGAAGGGAAAGGGTTCTGGTCGCTATTCTAGCAAGGTCGCTGCCGGTACGACCGCCAGCGCTCCTGGGACACACTTGGGTAAGTCTAATGACTTTGCATTGACGACCGATGTTGGGTCGGGAAGATGGGCACTGCTCGTCTTCTTTAGTGGATTTTGTCATTTTTGGTAGTTTTCCTGATTTGGGTGAAACTGGCCTATTTTCAGCCAGATTCAGCTATCATTGGGTGAAGGCGACTTCTGCTTTGATAGGCGAAGTCGGCTTTCATCGGGTAAAGGCGAATTCTGCTTTGACAGGCGAGCTCTGCTTTGGTCAAGTGGATTTGCCCTTTGTTAGGCGAATTCAATACTTGTCAGGCGAAATAGGTTTCGTCGGGTGAGATTCGCCTGTTTGGGGGACTCGAGAGAGTTTCTAATCCCGAGAGTGGATTATGTTCTAATTCTTCGGCTTTGCCTTGCAGCCACTTTTTCTAACGAGGCCCTCCCAAAAGGTGTAGCCATTGGTCTTTTTAGGAGTACGGGCTATACATAACCTCCTAATTCCCTTTTCTTGATCATGTGCTCGCGTTTGTTGCCGACAAGCCAGATGAATTGGTCAAGAGAGTGACCGATGGGCACCATTTGACGTTGCGCTAGTTGACTACGGACGCAGTGTTGATGGATGAGGCTAGGACAAAGCTGAAGAAGCCTCAGTTCTTGTTTGGTGACGCCACTATCGACCCTTCAGCTCTATTGCTTGGGGAGAGCAGGTGGCTCCGTGTTGTGGGTGGAGTCCACTACTACCTTCCTAGTATGCCGAGGGGATTTTCAATCGTCAAGTTGTGGTCGCTTGCGGTTCCGAGGACGATGAACTAGGATCTAACTTTGACCCAAGATGGGGTGACTTGTGGGGTCTTCACGGGCTCCACGGTTGGGTACGGGGTCGACAGTTCCTCCAAGCGTGTAACCGCTTTTCGTCCCGGCCTGCTGTACAATGAGTTACCCATCGGGGAAACAACTACGGTGTCGGAGACCTTCTGTCACCGTTTCTTTTGGCCCGGGGGATAGTTTCCTCTGAAGGATTTCAGGGCTCTAGGGTGGATTCACTCGGTGCCTGGTAGCAGCACTTGGTGGTCTAAGATAACCGAGTACATCTTGGATGAGAATTTCAACCTTGTGGGTTCAGAGCTGTACGTGGCTATCCGAGCCACCTAACACGGTCTGAAGATCAACGCTCCTCAGTTCCACAGTATCCTGGAACTTTATTGTCTGGACAACACTACGTTCTTCACTCCTAACGGTGAGCTTGGCATAACTCTTCATGAAATGTACGACGTGTCGGGTTGCCTTTGGGAAGTTTTCCCTACGAGGAGTACGTACCAGGTCAAGATGAAATTGACCACCTTTCGACCCAATTCCCTCTGCTGGTGGAGACTCTATGGGAGCTGCTCGGTCACTACCACATATGCCTTAACACCCTAGGGGCAGTGGACTATAAAGGTAAAAAGAAGAGGGCTTCGGGGATCAGTCATAAGAACAGGACTGACTACTTGTTCCTGGAAAATGATGTCAAAGGAAGGCCTACTCTACCGCTGGGCGAGTGTGACCAGGCTAAAGTGGAGAGGCGGATGACCAAACGGGAGTTGCAGAAACCCTTGAGCATGACGAGGGTGGGTTCAAACTTGGAACGACTTTCCACTCGTTCCATCATCAGGCTAGGTCCCCTATATCTGGAAAGGCTTTGTTCGCGGGGTACCTCATGCTGTGGTTGAAGAGGTGCATGGTTCCTACTCATTCCTTCGAGGCGCTTCCAGTGGAGGTCGTCTATCCTGCGGTTTGTTTGGCCTACGGGAAGCCCTATGCGTTGGTCTCGACGATGGTGGCATCCATCCATCGGGGACTTTGTACATTGATGGCCTAATTTTGTCAGGTGTCACACGCCGATGAGGAGGAAGGTGAAGTCGCTAAGACTCCTAATCCCAGAGTAGGGCTGCCATACACCTATTTGATGGTGTGGTTTGTTTACCACTACGAGTGCTTGATGAGCGCCCCAGCGGCTCTCCAGGGGGAAGGGTTCGTCCCGTTCATCCAACGTCTGGAGAGATGCTCTTGGAAGTGTAAAGACATCCCCAACATGAGGAAGACGCTGTCCCACTTCGGTCACTACAATTTTCACCGATCTTACCCTACTTCAGTAGTGGAGGGTATGACGAACCTCTTCGGGATGTATCGACGGTGGACCATCACACTGTCCTCTCCTATATGCCTTTCGATGGTTGGTGAATATCCGGTCAGGGTATCACATCCTATGAACAGGCTCAGTGTGCTACCTTAAGCCTTACATTCCTTGTAGATTCACCTATCAGTTCGGGTATGACCAGCTGTACGTAGGAAATATTAACCCTTACTTGCATTATGACGGAGGGTTAATGTATGGCGCGCGGGGGTAGTTTTGGACCCATGCCGGCTACACCAACGCGCATTTCGAACTACCTACAAAGGATCGTGACCTTTACCATACACTCCCGTATTGCTGGTGGTATCGGGGTGCTAGTGCTAATCCTGAGGTCTTTCGATTTCAGAGTTCTTGCCTGGCAGACCATGGGCGCCACCCAAGGGCAACTCCTCACCCCTCAAGGTGGAAGGGTCGCCAGATTATTGGAGAGTGGTTTTTGGGAGTCCCTGCTAAAGACAACAAGGACCTTTACGCGGGTTTAGGTGAATTCAGGGCGTCTGAGGCTCAAGCTTCGTCTCCTTGCCCTTCGTTTGACCCTACCGGTAGTTTGCTCCTCTCTAAATGACAATGGGAGGCCACGGCCAATAGCTCAAGGGCGGAGGTGGCCAAGAAGGTACATCACGAGGAGGCGGTTGAGGCAACCAGGGCGGTGGAAGGCCAGGATGATGCTACTCCTATGCTAATTCCGGGAGTAACTGCCCTTGTGACTGGGGCCGCTACGCCTGCTCTGTTTGTCGCATCAGGGATGGTTTTGATAACTTCGGAGGCTGTTACCCCATCGTCTGTCATGGGGCAATAGGTGGGGGCTTCGACGACTTTAAGGATCGTATCAAAAGGTAATCTTTAATACTATATCCTTGGGTGTATGGTTGAATTTGCACTACCTGACATTTGTGTTGATTTAATGCTGGTATGGTTGAGGGAGTGATCTTCATTCCTTCCGATGAAGAAGGGGGGGACTGGAGACGAAGTGAAGCTCAGCGACTCAGGTAAGAGTAGGATCAAACATTGTTGATCTGCCCATGCTAAATTGCCAACCTGGCTCTTCTCAGGGGTTATTACTAAACTTCTTCCTGTATTTGTAGCTGATCTATCCCTCAAGGTCACTGGTAAAGAGGAACCTCCCTCTTGGGCAGGCCAGTTAACTGGAGAGAGGGATGAATCAGAGGAAGAAGATGATGCATCAATCCATGAGGTGATGTCGAGCGAGGAGGAGGCGTTGGCTCATTGAGAAGTGTCGGATCAACAAGGAGAAGTCTCCATTCCTGGAGAAGCATTGGTCGGGGGCGAAGTATCAGCCCAGGAATCTCTAGCCCAAGGAGAAACATCCACTCGGCTGGTGGTCGCTTCCTCGTCCCCTATCTCGACGATCGCCGAGGTTGCGGTCAGATCTATGGTCGAGACCACAATGGCGTTGTAGGCGGTAAAAATTACCTTTGCAGATAAGCCTGAAATCCGCATGTGAATTCGAGTCGCCCGCGCAATGTGAAAACTAGGCTCACTCGTGTGCTTGACTCACCAGCACGAGCCAAGACCACGCAATCACCAAATTCACCCACACAGCTGGCAATCCGTTAGGCAATCAGAAACTCACCTGCATACTTGACTCGTCTACATGAGTTAAGTTTACTCAAGAGCCGAACCCGCCTGCATGCCTAGACGATCATCCAGGCGATCAACATTCTAATCATAGACTCGCTAGGGTACTCGACGGCCACAATATCACGTCTATGGATGGGCTTTCTCATTTCCCACGATGTGAAGGGAAGGAGCACAGTACTCCGAGCCCATCAAGCGACCGTCCACAGTACGAATGACCAGTCAAATCCATGCAATCGCCAAAACTCGCCTGCTGTTTGTGTCAAAAGTTGTCTTTTTTATTGCTTTCGAACCTATTACACCGTTTATCGATTACAAGTTCAAACTGAAAGAAGGGTTGATCTTTTTATAAGATCTTCTTACAACAAAAAAATAAAGATTACAACTTTATCAAACAAAACGCAGCAGTAGTTTATCTCCCGCTACTTTGTGTGGGATCTTTGCCTGTACTGGGGACGCGTTAGTCCGTGGACCACCGCAGATCAAACCCGATAGACGATTAATTACGCTCTTGTTTCACGAAGGAAACAATTGCGGAAGCAACAATCACGACCAAGCGAGATTGCGGCTCTTCTCGAGATTAAAACCAAGTTTAATCCGGAGGAAAGAAGGGGAAAGAATCACAAACCTTTCGAAGGACTTTCTTTATGAAAGTGTTCGCTAAGACCTGATGATTCTCCTCTGAAATTCGTGGTTAACTAGACAATTTGACAGCACCTTGCCTTCTCAATCTCAGATCCTCTTTAAAGAAGACCCTGGGCTTCTATTTATAAGCCTTTGGAGAGGTCCTTTTGAATAAGAATTGGTGTTTAAACGTTATCTAAAGTTAATAACCACTTAAACGTGTCTAGGGATAACCTTTAAACAATTAGGGAGGTTCTGGGATGAAAGAATCCTTAAAAATTATCGAAATTCGTGTTTGGAGAGGTTTTGTACTCAATAAGAGTCCTGGTGGATCGGAACTGTGCGAGCCACCATTTGGTGGCTTGCATGGGTGCGAGCTACCAATTGGTGACTCCCGCCTACGCGGGCCTCCGAATGGTTTTTCGTTCATCTTTTTGATATTTTCACGATTCGTGATTCTTCCAATTCCCTTGTTTTGCGCACGCTTCATCGCTTCGTTGACTTGTGCATTCTATTGATCCATTTCATACACTTACTGATGTTGGATAAATTCTCTTGACCTGGATGATAATGTTTATCGTCTTCTCCTTGTCTTGAACTGTGTTTGAGGTCCTATGGGTAATTTTTAACGCCTACAGATACCCCCTCCAAAGTGTTTCAATCTTGTTTCTTTTATAGAAGAGCCTGAAATACTTTGGATGTGATAGGCCCAACCTTCAATCGGTGCAAAAGGACCTGTAATGAGCTTCATCTCTTGACTCCTTCATTCTTCAATCTATTTGACGTTCTGTTGAACAGATAAAGTTTTTACGGTTCTGTGTTTATCGTCTGACCGCTGTTGAAATCTTGAATTGAAACTTAGATATTAAATGATGTCGTTGAGCTGACTATCTTTGTTGAGAATTCATATTTGACGACGTCTTGACAGGTATTGACCAAAAGTTATGCGTTGAAGCGGAGAGGGCCAGTTTATACTCGTATACTCTTAGGAGTTTCGGGAATTAGTTTAGCCTCATATACCCATCGGAGGTTGCCGGGTTATCCTTAAGAATATTCTACACGATATTCTCCAGAAACTTCCCGTCGAGGGTGGGAAACAGTTTAAACTCATATACAAATTGGATTTCCAATACGGATACCGTATATGTATTAAAATATTCGTGAATTGGCCAAACAGCTCGCCATGCGTGCGAGCCAGTAGAAAGTGGCTCGCATGCGTGCGAGCTAGCAGAAGGTTGCTAGCATGCGTGCGAGCCAGCAGAAGGTGGCTCACATGCGTGCGAGCCAGCAGATGGTGACTCGGGTGCTTGCGATCCAGCCGATGGTGACTCGGGTGCTTGCGATTCAGCCGATGGTGACTCGGGTGCTTGCGAGCCAGCAGATGGTGACTCGGGTTTTGTTTGACTTTGTTCGAATCGTGTTCGGTCTGGTTCAGCCCTAATTCGTTTTTTTAAAACCAACAATCCGCCATTTCCTTTGTCATCGTCTTCTTTATTTTCTTCGGTTTTCTTTTGAAGAATTCCTGTTTCTGAGAATCCTTAAGCTCTCTCTCTCAAGATCTTTTTCCTCTTTAGAGTTGTTCTTCAACCTTTGATTTTGAATCGCGAGTCAACTTCGGGATCTAGGGTTTCACTTCTTCGTCAACTGAGTTCGAGCTTTGTTCTTGACGAATCCCAGGTAAGACCATTCGTCCTTACCTCATTTTTGATCGGATTTTCATCTTTGGACACTTGGTTTATGGCCGAAACTCTCACTGTAGATCTAGGGTTTTAGACTAAAACCCCAATTCTTGATTTCTTGGTCGGTTTAAAGATAAAAACCTAAAACTGAGCTTAGTTGTATATGGAGTTTGACCTGCCATTTTGAAACATCTAGTTTGACAGGGATCAAGCTTGGACACTCTTGTCTTTTTACTGTGGCCGAAACTTCAATAGAGGCTTAGTTTGAGCTTGAATGTCTAAATTTTGATACTAGAATCTTGATCTTAAGGGTATAGCCGAAGACCTAATTTGGTTATTTGGTCAATTTTGACCCTCAGGTCTGTGGTTTGGACACCCTTTGCGGTTCCTTTCTTTGCTTGATTGTCCAAATTCTAACTTGGGTCATGACTGAACTTCTTCGGTTGTTGGAAATTGCTTGACTTTGATTTCGAGTTCAATCTGACATGGCCGAAATCCTGTTTGCATGGACAGAACGTTCACTTAAGTCTTGAATACTTCATTGTGTGGTTATATATGGAGATTGGATTAAATCCTTTGAAACTTGTAGCTATGGCCGAACCCTGATTTCGATTTGTTCTTGGTTTGGTTCTGATTCTCAGATCCATAGGAGTTACTGTCTGGTTACCCATTCGAACCCCTAATTCTTGGTTTGTTCGACCCTATTTAAGACCCGTGTACTCGATTCTTGAGTTTGCATGTGCTTAAAATTCATTGGGACTCGTAATCCCGATCAGACCCTTGCATGCACGAATCTGGTCAGGTTTGTGATCTTCGGGTTTTTGGCGTACACGATAGCCTGATTCATAGGGACGTCGTGTTTCATTATTGGCCACGTAGATGACTTTAGCTAAATCCCTAAAATTCTGGCTTAATTTGTTGGACGACGTGTCGTGGGTTGAAACTGTATCGGTATCGATCCCACTACTTAAGTCTGATCGGAGCACCATTTTTCTTTGAATTAATCTGGTATTTCTCAAATTTTTTCGTAATTGACTTGTTAATTCTCTCTGCAGATATGTCACCTAAGAGATCTCACGTTGTTGGAGGCCGTTTGGCGACCCAGTCGCCCGAGCCGGCGCCGTTCAGCTGCACAGGTATATCGTCACCGCCTCTTTCATTTATGCGTTAAATATTTGAGATATCACGCTGCATGTTGTATCCCCGCTTTGTTCTCCTTGGTGAGGCAATTGGGAAGAGCCGCCACCCTCCTTCGTGGGGGTGGACGCTTTACAAGTCGTGTTTTGCTTGGTCTAGACATGACTGAATTATCTTGGGGCGAGTTCTTGCCGTACTATACTCCGAAGGACAGGTATATCGTTGCATTATTCATGCGGCAATATATTCCGTGCTTCGTGTGTATAGTGTGGCTTTTAATCGTCTCGCCTAGCTAATCCATCGTGAATATGTACTTGGTATGATATCCTCGCTTTGCTCTCCTTTGTGAGGCATTTGAGAAGAGCCTCTACCCTCCTTCGTGGGGGTGGACGCTTTACAAGGCGTATTTTGCTTAGCCAAGACACGTCTTAAGGCAATACGGGGCAATCTCATGTTGTGTCATATCATACAGACTCGGGTATACCATCGTGTTGTTTGCACGTTAATATGCTTTGTTGTTTGCGTGTGTGATATAATTAAGATCGTTTCACCATTTATAAGGCCGTGACTCTACCTCACGATTTGTGAGGTGAGTTCGACGCCCGGACTGTTTTAACATAGGCCTTTATGACTATATCTGATAAATACCTATTGTTTTACCTCAGTTGAATTTTGCTCAAGGGAGTTTGGTGCTCATTCAGTAGAGGGCCGCTGCAGTGAGGCTTATGCCTCTACTGATGAGCCAATCCTCGTTCCGGTAGCTCCTTAATTTGCTCCGGGCGTACCAGAAGAGCTTCCACGGTTAATACGGAAGGGAGAGCGCCGCAGTTTAAGGCAACTTATCATGGATGCACCGTTAGTGAAGGACCCAAGTTCTACGCATCCACTAAGAAAGCCGGACTATTTGTTTGGGGATTCCGTAGAAGATCCCGCCACTATTTTTCTTGGAACGAAACAGTGGCTGCATCATGACGACGGTGGCCACCTATACCTTCCTCCGATTCCTCGCCACCGCTCGCTCGTCGAGCTTCGGTGTCAAGCTGTTCCTCGGGAGATGTCATGGAGATTAACAGCAGAACATGAGCGCATTCACTGTGGCTATATTACCCACGATACGTGTGGCTTAAGTAATCGGAATTGGATAACAGGGTTACATCCGGGGATTACCGGATTGAATGACCCACCTAAAGGTGAGATCTTCACTGTTGCTAACACTGTGAAGAACCGGCTTGCAGCTTTGGGCCGAGAAATGCTAGCGACCGGCCATCGATGTTACGGCTGGGTACACTTGTCGGATAAACTATGGTGGACCCATTTGAGCCACTGCATCTTAGATCGATTAGGTGAGGATTTGAAGGCTAATGGTTTATATGCCGCTGTTCGTGCCACCACTTACGGACTGACCATGAGCGTTCCCCATTTCTTGGCGCTACTGGAACTCTACAACCCTGATGCTAATACATTTCTGACTAAGCACGGGGAGTTAGGATTGGTGTTGCACGAGATGTATAAAATCTCCGATCTTCCGATGGGGAACATGATTTATCAGGAGTACTTTCCTTCTAATAGGGAGCTGCAGCACTTGAAGTCGCGGACTCCCAACCGTTACAACACCTTCTGGGATCTTGCCTGCCATTATCACATAGCTCTTGCGGATGTTGATCCATTATCAAAGAAGGCGCGACCGCAAATTAGTTTAAAGAAGTTTGCGGATTATCTCTTCAAAAATATAAATAGCGTTCTGGATGAACCAATTTGTGAACTATCGCCGCTAACCACCTTCGAAGTGAATGAGCTAATTAAGAGGTCCAATGCCTAATCTTACACCACAGCTGGTATTGAGGAGGGCTTTGCTGCCGGAATGAAGTTCTAAACTTTCTTGTGGCATGGAGTTAAATCAATCCGGCCTATGACATTACTTGTTGGGTATCTTGCTATCTGACTGAAAAAATGTGTAGTGCCATACCAATCTTCTGACGCACTTCCCCTAGAAGTGTTGTTTCCAGCGGTTCTACTTGCTCACCGGAAAAACCTATGTCTTCTTCCAGCAATGACCGTTGGTATTCATAGAGGGCTTCGCCAGATCGTGAAGGCATTCACTCAGAGGGGGAATTCACCGCCAACTCAGATTCCGCTCATGAAGGTGGAACTTCCCTACACTTATTTAATAGCTTGGTTGGTACTTCATCGCTCAGATATGATGTCGGCGCCAACCTCGGTGGATCCCTCCCTTCCTTGTCTTCAAATAATAGAGAACTGTAAATGGAAGGGATGAGGTTTCACAGAGGTTAGGAAGCAGCTTCAGAATCATAAATACTGGGTCTTCCCTACTTGCTTCCCACGATTTTCAGGTCAGTACGGCGACTCATTGATGGATGTAGAGAAGCCAAGTATGGGTCGTACTTCCCTTGACTCTGGCTGTTTCGATTGGTTGGTTAATATTCTGTCGGGCTATGTGATCTTCCGCGTTCAGAACCATTGTTACATAGAACCCTACTTGCCATGTCGGTTCGCTCATCGGTTTGGTTATGATCAGATTTATATCGGGAACCCGAACCAACAGCTCCGGGCCCATGGTGGCTTAGTGGATGGGGCTCGGGCATGGCTTTAGAACATCACTGGTTGTACTGGTACCAAGTTTAATCTTCCGGGCGATGAGCGCAAGTTGGAGCTGACTTTCCTACAGTGCCGGTGTCTTTTGGCGGCCAATGAACACGTATCAGTTCAACCGATCACTGAGTCAACCGATGAAGAAGCTTCTCGGGTTGCTACTCGTAGGGTCTATGAATCCCAGCTTGAAAAGAAGAGGAGGGAACCGGTGGGTCCTTCTAGTCATTCAGCATAGAGGGAACCAACTACGGAACCTCATGTTGGGGGTGGTGAAGAGGTTGGTGGCGATGGTGGAGAAGAGGAGCCGGAAACAGGTGTGTTAGATCCCCTCTCTTTAGAGTTATTTGAATTAGCAATTGTTGAAAGAACTCGCCGCTTTCAACTGTCAAAACCTTCACCTCCTGTAAAGAAGCCAAAGATGCAAGTCTTGTTCACCTATCCTAACAAGATGTCGGTTAAAATCTCAGGTGCATTTTCTGAAGAGGAGAGAGAGGAGTCTAGCCTTCTTCCCCGGACACGGTCCCGATCCGTAACCCAGGTTACTCCAAGGCACGAATTACGTTCTAAATTTTCAGAGGAGCGACCTGCTGATCTAGAAGAGGGACGTCCGGCTAAATGCAAGAAACTGGCTTCTAAGCGGCGGAGCAGCCTTGAAACGGAACCAACGCCTCAAGGAGTTGCAGCTGAAAGGGGTAAGTACTTCTTCATATAGCTTCTTCTGATTATATGTTGAGCTTTCGGACTTAAACAATTTTCACACTTCGCAGAAGAGGGTTTTGCAAGCGACTATATTTTTGATGCTTCTTCGCCTGATATTGATTTCTCGGCACCAACTCTGGGAATCAGGCTGGAAGAGCGTACTGATGCTGAGACTAATATTCTCGACGAGACCGACGCGGGTCACGATGTCGAGCCAGGTTTAACCGGACAGGCTGAGAGTCCAGGTATTCTTAAAACCAGTAACGCCTCTTTGGTATGGCGGGCACTGAATGATGGAGAATTCGTATCCCCGCTAACTGTTTCTATGCTTCTTACTCTGTTATAAAAGCTGAAAGAGGTAGATCGAAGCGAACGGGTGCATGAATCTAGCGTTGCCGTTGAAGGTAAATCCTACTTGATTTTTTCTTTTGTTGTAAGTCTGGTGAATTGCAACAATTTGTATTTTGACTCTTGCACTTTCTTACAGATGTCAGACCCTAGAGGTGGGGTGATTAGGGTCTTATGCTAATCTAATCCGATTAAATGCCAATTAAAATTAATTAACAAGTTATCCTAGCAAGTATAAAATATAACAAGTTATATGAGCTAGGATAATCAATATGAAATAATGAGATATATCCTATATGATGAAATATATATGCAAGGATATATAAACTAGCACAAGATAATATATCCTACCAAAGAGATATACAATAAGATATGTGCAACGATATGCAAACTAACACAAGGGTAAATAATCTAAATACAAATGTGATAGGGCAAAAATGATCAACAAGCAATACACAATGGCGATGTAAGATATGAACATGAAAACAAGTGCGCCAATGCAATCACAAACAAAGGATATGTTTACGAGGTTCGGTCCCCACGACCTACGTCCCCGCTCCTCACCTCGAGGAGATACTCCACTATCACAACCGGGTTTTCTACGTTCACCCGAACAACATTTACACCTCACAATACAATCACTATGCAATCACACCTCACACACTAAGTGTTGGTCCTAGCCCGTGTCCTCCTCCTCAAGTGCTCGGTTACAACCTCTCCCTAGGCACGTCAACCGACGCCACTCCTCTTGGATTTGACCCCGTCTCTCACCACACACTCCTCACTCGGTGTACAAGTGTATTACAAAGTGATTCTCACGATAAGTACAATATAATAAATGATTGTTCTCTCTAATAAGGTGAGAACTCAATTAGGCTAACCTCAATGTCACACAATCCCACAACCCAATTATATAATGTATGTAAATACAATAAGCTCAATGGTTGTGTGTGTAAACAAGGAGTAAATCAAATCAAACTAAACTCAAATAAAACTAGCTTTAATAGAAATGATAATTAACAAATAATTATAAATAAAAGCTAGAGTTGAGTTTAGGAAAACTTCTCTAGATGACAAGAGAGAGAAAGATGGATTGAATGCCCAAAATACAATTGATAATCTCCTCAAGCTCTTGTAAAACTTCTTTCATAAACCAAACCCTTAAACAAGCTTAAAACTGTTAGACCCTAGAGGGAGGGTGATTAGGGTCTTATGCTAATCTAATCCGATTAAAAGCCAATTAAAATTACTTAACAAATATATTCTTGTAAGATAGATATACAAAGAGTTATGTGCAAGAATATGCAATATACACAAGGTGATATATCCTATATGATAGAAATACAATATGATATATGCAAGGATATAAAATTAACACAATGGTGAATTAATCATAAACTAGATAGAGGGAAAAACAACAATGAGCAATTGACAAAGGCAATATGAATAATAAGCACGAATGTAAAAGTACGATAATGCAATCACAAACAAAACGATATGTTTACGAGGTTCGGTCCCCACGACCTACGTCCCCGCTCCTCACCTCAAGGAGATCTCCACTATCACAACCAGGTTTTCTACGTTCACCCGAACAACGTTTACACCTCACAATACAATCACTATGCAATCACATCTCACACACTAAGTGTTGGTCCTAGCCCGTGTCCTCCTCCTCAAGTGCTCGGTTACAACCTCTCCCTAGGCATGTCAACAGACACCACTCCTCTTGGATTCGACCCCGTCTCTCACCACACACTTCTCTCGGTGTACAAGTGTATTACAAGTGAATCCTCACAAT
>BQKN01000553.1:160810-182463 GCA_022839385.1 Asparagus kiusianus
AAAATATCAAATAAATTCCAAAAAATGTAAAACTTTGGGGAATGATTTTAGACATGATAATAAACATGCTACAGCGACTGGTTATCAGAAAGGACCTCCCAAATGAAAAGTATCATCATTTTACAAAATAGTCCAAAACATGAAAATATGAGATACTTGAATTTTGATGTTTTGACATAAACCAACTTTTGAAACTTTGTGAAATATTTTTATAGACTTAGTAAAACATGTATAAATAGATATTTAAGTCTATAAACTAATAAGATAATATTTTCACAAAAATTACATATTCTATGCAATAAGTACTAAAACACAATAGAGTATGGAATATGTAATATCATATATATAACCATAAAAACCAAAACACATGTATGTATATATATAACTATATATATGCATAGAAACCAAAAACTTATGTATATATATAACTATATATATACGAAGAAACCAATAAATGTGTGTGCATAAGATATTGAGCTTAGAGTATATGACACACATAATATAAAATCTAAAACTACATTACCCAAGCAATCTTGATCTTCAATTAAGCTTGACTTGGTACACTTGCGGATGAAGCTTGAACTTGATCTTTAACTTTGAATTGTATAAGCTTAAACCCGACATTCCGCCATCCTCCATTGGATATGATCGTTGAAGCTCTATTCCATCCATCCTCCAACTTGTTGTTTGCCTAGAATAAATACAAAAACACAAATACTAGACAAACAACATTAGAAGTAAATTGTTTGTTAAACATCATCAAAACAAGAAGGCCAACAACATATGCGGTAACAGAGGGTCAAGGTGACGAAGGGGGTTTCCAAGATGCACCTTTTGAAGAAGAGGATCTAGCTTCATGTGATCCGGTATCGGCTTCTGACGATATGCTCCTGGATGATATGTTGTGTGAACAAGCCCAGTACGAGGCCGCCGATCCGATAATCACAGCTAGCTCGCCCGCAAGCAAGATTCTTATTCTCACGTTTTACTTATTTATTCGTGATTTTTTAGTTACTCATCGGAGGGTTCAAATCGTAGGACCAGTCAAAAAAACTGATACAACTACTCGTAACGGAAAATCTAATGAATCTGAGGGTCTTGATTTCTTGCTTTTGGTTGGAGTTGTTATTGACGCTCGGTCATCAGGCTTTTCGCAACAACTCCCGATTTCTTTGGGAATGCCGACTACCGTGCCTGCTACAACTATTAGCGAGAGTTCACCTGAACTGACCGTGAGACCAACTGAAGGAGTCGGTGCTTCAACGGTTACTACACCCATAGTGCTTCCTGCGACACATGAAGTTGAGCGACGAGAAGCGGGTGTAGTGTGTTCAGTTACAGAAAGCTCTTCAGGGACTGGTAAATCTCGTGCGTTGTCTTTTTTTCTTTTATTTTTCTGACTTATCATTACTGGGTATTCATAATTTTGCGCTTTCTTTTTCTAGGATCGTCATCTCACCTGCGCGCACGCATTGATGCTTTACAGTCTGATGATGACCCAGATAAGCTCCTCCTCTGCTTGGAAGTCGGCAATTTTCTTAACTTCGTAGAGTCACTAATTGGCAAACTCCTGGAGAAGAGGATCCCTTTCAGCTAATTTCGGTCGGTCCTTGAGCATAAAATAGCCTTAATAAAGGACACTGGTGCTCTCGACATAGCTGAAGCTTTGACCGACAATGTGAATCAATTTGAGCGTAGATTTGTGAAACTACAAGAGCTCCAATCTGTTGGTATTTCTAGCTACGTTGCTGTGCGAATGGAGGCTCGTATGCAGTCGTGGCGTGAATCTTGAGAATCCGTCGGGCTTGGGATCCAGGCGCAGAGAAAATGTGTTGACCAAGCGGAGGGAGTTCTTTCCGAAAGATTGGCTCACTTACGCGAAATCGACTCGTCGTTGGCCTCTGTTGACGCCGAAATAGCAGAGCTTGAGCAGAAACTAGTGGAAGCAAAACAGCGAAGAACTATTTTGAAGGTGACCAAGGCCGGGGAGGAGCATAGCAAGGCCGTGATATCCAGCAAAGTGATGCTCTCGAGGGAAAGATTAGCCAAGATGGAGGAAGAAGCCGCCCAACTCTTATCCTCTTCTAAGGACTCCTTCAAGATCGAGCTGCAGCGTGAGCTTGAACGTGCTTATGCTGAAGAGTTAAACAAACTTGAGCAGAAAATTTTTAGTGAAAAATACAATGTAAAGTGATTGTGGCTGTTGTATCTGAACCCCCTTTTTTTGTTAATGATACGCGTGTTTTGTTCAGCCTTTATGATTTCTCATTCTGTTTAGAATAATCAACCATAATACTTATAGGATTTTTGGCAAATCCTCAGTCGTCAACGGATTTGATATGCTTTTACCGACTACCATTTGAATCGGGCTAGCTTGTGAATTATCTGGGTCCGTTTCACAAGTAACGTTGTGCTAAAGAGATGAACCCCTTTAGACTTAATGCTACGAATTTGAATACGTAGACTTAGTCATTTTCTTACGGTAAAAGACGAACCGGCAGCGCGTATTAGGCGCTGACTTATCGCTGCTTAGGCTTCGGGATAAAATTCCCCAGACTCAGATCTTGGTATCTTTTTCAATCGGTGAAAGACTAAACCGGCAGTGCGTATTAGGCGCCGACTTATCCCTGCTTAGGATTCAGGATAAAATTCCCCATACGGGTAAAGCATGGATCTTGGAGTTACTAAAAATGTAGTATCCTTTTATAGGACCAGATACTGAAGATGATGAATTTTATATTCTTTCTTCAGTCCTTCTTTTAAGGGAGAAGTGAACCCGATACCAAAGAGGAAGAATTTTATATTCTATCCTTGGTTGCAGAAGAAACTAAAAGTGGGATCTCCACTTCAAGAATCTGTGAGATGAAACTAAGAATGGGATCTCCATCCTGAGAATCAAGGGGATTCAGTTAACCTCATCTTTTATAGTCTAGGTTATCTGATCTGGAAACAAGTTTTCTTGTTTATCAAGATGAATATCAAACTCTAGCCCTAACTTTTATAGGTTTGGCTGGAGGGGCAGACATGACATTTTTTCGTTTATCGAAGAGAAATCCGATCCTGGCCAGGATGACTTGACAGTTTGACCAAAAAGAGATATTGAGACGACCCTAACTTTTATAGGTTTGGTCGTTCAAGTGGAGTGAAGGCCTGCGTTTATCGAAAGGGAAAGTGCCTTGAAAGTGGGTCTCTCGTTCATGGAAGGAATCTAGAGGAGATTTTAGCTGTGGTCCAAACTATAAAAAGGTTTGACCGTATGAAAGTGGGAATGTGATTACAAATCATAATGGAAGTTTGACCAGACTTGCCCCAAGGAACTTTGTTAGGCTCGTCGTGAACTGATCTGATAGTGAAGGACAGTGAGAATTATTTTGTGAGGAAAGATTGATTCTAAAGAGTAATCAAAATCTCATCTCAACAAGAGAGTGTTTAGAAGATTACAGCAGGGATTCTCTATGACCAGATTTGAATTATTTAGAGAATAGCTGGTTGATTTCGAGTTATCCTTAAGAATATCGTATATGGTATTCTCCAGGAACTTCCCGTTTAATAATCTATTCTGAGTGTACTAAGGGTAGTACTTCTTCAGAAACTTGCCATTTATTGGCATCATGATCTTATCACCGTCTTTAGTGATTAGGCGATATGCACCGTTTGAGTAGACTGTCTCTATCACGAACGGTCCTTCCCATTTGGGTTGGAATTTACCTTTTTTCTTGGAGTTGAGTATCATGGGCCGCTGGATGGCCAGAACCAAGTCTCCTTCCTCAAAGCTTCATTGTTTAACTTTCTTATCGAAAGCACGAGAGATTCTGGCTTGATAAAACTCAATTTGTTGTTGAGCCTGCAAGCGTTTTTCATCTAACATCTCAAGTTCTTCGAGACGCTTCTGGTGTTGTTCTTCTGTTGTCATCTTTGTTGCAAGAACGATGCGAAGGGATGGAATCTGAATTTCCAAAGGGAGAACAGCTTCGCATCCGTACACTAGTGAATACGGAGTGGTTCCGGTGGGCGTGAGGACCGTGGTACGATAGGCCCAAAGGGCTTCGCCAAGTTTATCATCCCAATCTCGCTTGTTAATTTTTACGAGTTTTGACAAGATCTTTATGATTATCTTATTGAACGCTTCAGCTAACCCATTTGCCGTAGGATTATATGCTGTAGAGGAGATGTCTTCAATCCTGAATTTTTTGTAGAATTTAATAAAAGTGTTGCTTACGAATTGAGGAACGTTGTCTTGTATAATTCGTCTTGGAGCGCCATATCGATAGATGATATGGTGCTTGATAAATTTGACGACATCGCTTGTCTTCACTTCTTTGAGTGGGACTGCTTCGGCCTATTTCGAAAATTAATTGGTGATTGCCAAAATGAAGCGGTCACCTTTAACTAATGGTGGGAAGATAGGACCAACGATATCCATCCCCCAGGTCTCGAATGGCCATGAAGTAGTCAAGGGGTGGAGGTGTTCCGGGGGTTGATGCATATAATTCGCGTGTATTTGACACGCATGGCATCGTCGAGCGTAGTCAACCGCGTCTTTGACCATGGTTGGCCAATAGTATCCCATCCTTTTGAGTCGGTCGTAGAGTTTGGGACCGGGTTGATGTGCACCGCAGATTTCGTCGTGAGCTTCTTTCAGAGCCTCTTCTGCCTCCTTGGTTGAGAGGCATCGGAGTAACAGCCCATCGTATGCACGACGATATAGTGTATGGGTTGTTGAATTATAATAGAATCTCGAAGCTCTTCTTCGAACCGAATCCTTTTCTCTTACGTCCTGTGGCAAAATACCATGCACAACGTAGTCAATTATAGGAAATCTCTAGTCTCGGGGTTCATGATCGACCCTAGCTGTATATGCTTCCTTAACGTTAATGGTGCAATCTGGCACAAACAGTTGGTGGGTTCTGACGGTAATGGATTGTTCCAAATCAGGCGGTTGTGCCAAAGATACTGATAATGCTGCAAGCACGTCTGCGTATATGTTCTGGAGGCGTGGAATGTACTCGATGAAGAATTGTTCGAACGAGTTTTCCATTTCGATAGCCGCCTTGTGGTACGGTACCAAGTCTTGATTCCTGACTTCGTATTCTCCCCGGATTTGGTTGACTACTAATTGAGAATCGCCAAAAGCCTCGAGATATTCGACCCCCAGATCTTTGGCGAAACTAAGTCCGATAAGCAGTGCGTTATATTCGGCCACATTATTAGAATACCTGCCTATCAATGAGTAGGCTCGGGGTATCACATGTTTTTCTGGAGAAACTAGGACGACTCCAACTCCTGCGGAGATCCTAGAATTACCGGGTGCGCTTGCCGTATTGGTCGCTCGTGAAGCTCCATCAAAATATAGTTGCCATACCTGTTGATGGGACGTAGTATTGACTTCATGAGCTTCATCGGGTAAATCATCATACAACTCAGCTGTGTCTGCTATGGGGTTAGCCGCTAGAAGATCACAAATTGCTTGTCCTTTAACCGACTTCTGTTGTTTGAAGTGCAGATCGTATTGAGATAGGAGTAGGGCCCACTTTGCTAGTCTCCAGTTCATAGAGGCTGGTTGTGTCATGAACACTCGGACCGGATTAACGTTGGAAATAACATAAAGCGTCTGTCCTACCAAGTAATGCCGCATCTTTTGAATAGCGAATACTAAGGCGAGGCATTCTTTCTCAATCATTGCATATCGAGACTCAGCACCAACCAGAGTTCGACTCAAGTAATAAATGGCCTATTCGTGACCGTTGTCATCGTCTTATGCAAGTAAATCTCTTAACGAGTGGTTTATCGCTTTAATATAGATTAAGAACGGCTTACCTGACTTCGGTGCCACAAGAACAGGAGGATTCGCCAAATATGTTTTGATGTCCTCGAATGCCGTTTGACAGGCATCATCCCAGATGAAGGATACACCTTTCTTGGTGAGTTTAAAAAATGGCTGACATTTCCCAGATAGGTTCGAGATGAACCGTCGTATATAGGCCAGCCGCCCCTACAATCCTCAAAGTTCTTTGAGATTTTTCAGGGGTTGCAACTCGTGTATTGCTTTTACCTTATCGGGGTTGATGCGGATACCCGTCATAGTGACGACAAATCCCAGAAACTTACCGCTGGACATTCCAAGGAAAGATTTGGTGGGGTTCATCTTTAACTGGTGAGTTCGCATGAGCTCGAACATAGTCCTTAGATCTTTGATATGATCGTTTTTATTACGGCTCTTCACTACCAAATCATCGACATAGCATTCGACAGTTTTACGGAGATGTTCTTGAAAAATCTTAGACATTGCCCGTTGATAAGTGGCGCTACGTTCTTTAACCCAAAAGTCATCACTGTATAGCAGAACACTCTGAGAGGTGTCCTGAATGCGGTATGTTTTTCATCTTCTGGATACATCTTGATTTGATTGTAACCGGAAAACCCATCCATAAAGGACATTCTCTCAAACCCACACGTGTTATCGATAATAACATTTGTGATAGGGAGAGGGAAATCATCTTTCAGACACGCATTATTCAAGTCTCTGAAGTCAATGCATATCCTTATTTTTCCATTCTTCTTGAGGACCGGAATAATATTCGCGAGCCAGTCCGGATGTTGTTCTTCCTGAATAAAACTAGAATTTATTAATTTCTTGACCTCTTCTTCAATCGCTTCCATGATTTGCGGGCGAAATCGTCTCTGTGGTTGTTTGACGGGTTTTGCATCCGGTTTGATGTTAAGACGGTGGGCTGCCATGTTCGGATCAAGCCCTGGCATATCTTCATAATTCCAGGAAAAAACATCTATGAATTCTCTGATGAGGGAAATTAACTCCTCTTTTTCATCTGGTGGAAGACTATCACTTATAAATATTAGCTTTGGATTTGTCTCATCACCCATATTTATCTGGACCACTTTATCTTCGGTAGGAGGTTCTCTTTGCTCGAATCGATCTCCATATTGTATATTTAGATGATGAATCCAGGGATCCTCCCAAGCCGGCAGTTGATCATCTTCTTGAATCATGGAAGGATCGACTGTGGTCATATTCGACATCAGGCCTTTGAGTACCTCTCCCAGGTTGACATCTGAATCCCAATTAGAGGAGTCGGATGAATATCCCTCTTGATTTGTTAACTGGTCTATGACTTGCCAGCAGCACTCGTCATCCGAAGCATAACCCAGGCCCCTTTTATGGCTATAATAGTTATAGGATTTTCCTTCTGGTACATAGGCCATACGAGGTGAAACTCGTGGGCCTCGACCAAAACAAAGACCCTCTTCAAGCGCAAAATTATATCCCCATTTTTTCATGAAATCACGCGCTTGTTGACTATATCTGGATGAATGAAGACCGAATCTCTCTTCATTTTCATCTTCACATGAAGAGAGATACGGTGGAGGAGATATTTCCCCTTTTCCGAACACTAACTCCTTTTCACCCCCTGCTTTAGCAGGAATGACAAAGGTTGCTCCCAACGAGTCTTGGAAGCGTTTTTTTGTGAAACAAGACGACTGGAGCGACATATGTATATCGGGATTATCATACAATCCCTACATTACATCAGCCAAACACGGTGAGTACTCTAAATCGCCATTTATTACTTCTTCGGCAAGTTGCCAATTATAATTACCGTCTGACGATTCACCATCGTCAAGATCGATTACAAAGGGTACAATATCATTCAGTACAAAACCACCATTGTAATCAAATCATGCTTCTGTGTCAGCTTCTCCCCGCTATCCGTGCCTTGAGCCGATGATTCAGTATCAGATTCAGCACCGTAAAGGAGAGAATCGGTAAAGTAATTTTCTAATCCCTTAAACGATTACTTATCTGCGACCACCGTTTTGACTTCATTATTGGCATCTATGTATTTTAGACACTGATGAAGAGTAGAGGGAACTATAAGATTATGATGGATCCATGGTCGACCCAATAGTAAATTATAGGAAGTATCCGCGTCGATTACGTAGTACATAACTTCGGACTTTAGATCTCCAAGTTAGCATTTTATCTGGATTTTACCCAAAGGTCTAGATCCACTGGTATTGAACCCGTATATGACGATACCTATGGAAGCTAGCTTGCTCGCTGGGATTCCGAGATTGTACATCAATCGGAGTGGCATGATGCTAACAGCGGAACCCGAATCGACTTGGACCCGGTTAACAGCACTGGAGCCAATGTATCCGGTGAAGTATAAAGGCCTATCATGCTTTGAATTCCTCACTTGCATGTCATCCTTAGTGAATGTAATATAAGGGAATTGTTTAGCCGATAAATTACAAAGCTAAACTGGTAATTTCGTTTCCTCGCGGGCCGGCTTGACTTGAGTAAGGAACGCATCAGAATCGGCTAAAGCTTCTCGCAAGGCATCTCTAGTATCCTTGGAGAGGTGCAATAACTCATATAAAGTTATTCTTGCTGGGATGTTAGCTAGCTAAGCCATGACATCAAAGCGATAAGGAGTGTTTGAATTTCCCGATTTATCTCTCCCAATCGAACGATTGAATCGAGACTGCTTCGGGTTCTGAGCTTCCTGGGGTTGAGGCGCTTTCTCTTTTTGCTTAAGCCGATTTCTGTTGAGATTTTTCAACTAGCACAGGGGGAGTTGTGACCACCCCCAGTTCGGCCAACGTCTTGGCTTTTGGGTCAGAGGTTTTGGGGTATTTATAATGATATTCATTCCCACCCCTAGTAACAAGAGCCTCTTGTTCATCTTCAGAAAGTGATAAGGTGGGGATACCTTCATCATCTTTTTCAGGAATTACTGTGGTGGGACAGCAGGTCTTACCTTTACCTTTGTTTTTCTTCTTAGATGAGGATCCTGCCCATTGCTCATCTTCTAATAAGTCCAGGTGGACCCAAAGAATTTTGCCGCTAGGAGCTATGTGTTGTACGAGCCCTTTCTAACGTTGTCCATAAGGATCATCGTTGACGGTCTTTATTTGTATCTTATATACGGGCTTTGGCTAGAACCATGTCAGAGGGACAGAACCAAAGCTAACAGAAATGGCATTTGTGCCCACCTTCTTTTCTTTAGGCTGCTTCGGAGTGATAATTCCGACATCGATCAAGGCCTAAATCTTGTCCTTGAGAGCGTAGCACGTCTTCGTAGGATGATGGACTGTTCTGTGAAATGCGCAATATCACGAATCTGTAGTTTTCTTAGCTCCTTCATGATCAGTGATCGGAGGCAGCTTAATTTTGTTATTCTCCAGTAAATACTTGAAGATACCAGGGACCTCATCTTCTTTGAAGGAGTATTCCTTTGGAAATTTTGGCTCAGAAGTTTTCTGTTGCCTTGGAGGTCGTTGTTACCATTGATGTGTTTGTTGCGTTTGTTTCTTTGGCGCTTGTTGTTCCGGCTGCTGTTGGGGTTGTAATTCAAATGTCTGATTTGCATCTACCACATTCACTGGTCCTTTCCCTTTACCACAGGGGGTAAAGTTTTGTTTTTGGGTATTATTTGCTGGTTGTCCCCTTTCAGCTTTCTTCCTTTTGAGGAAGCGTTCCGCCTGCTCTCCTCGCACTTTTAACTCTTTCCATGTCTTAGATGGTGCAGTGCCCATAGCTTCTAATACATCCAAGGAAAGGTTATTATGGCATGTTTGGAGGATGAATTCCTCCGTGACCGGATCCCGACAGTTCATTAGCTTGTTCCGGAAGCGCTTAACAAAATTCTCGACGAGCTCTCCATCTTTCTGCTTCTCTTCAAAGAGTGTTTCGATCGATACTTCGGTGTCGTCGTTGAAGAAATTAGCGAGAAACATGCTTTCCATATCATCCCATGTATTAATACTTCCCAGTTTAAGCCGGCGGTACCAATCAAAAGCAGCTGTACGAAGGGTTCCCACGAACGATCGTACCATTAGAGGTTCATTGCCTGAAATGATCCCCAAGTGGGACTTGAAATAGATCAAGTGTTGGGTAGGGGAGCCCCTCCCGTCGAACGGCGTGAAGTTAATCAAATTGAACTTTGGTGGGTATGGAATGGAGTCCCATTCTCTCGGGTAGGGACACGGAATGCCAGTCTTTTTTACCTCTTGAGCAGACATCAAAGCATTGATTTTGCTTTCCAAGTCTTTCATCTTAAGGTCTTCGCCTACCTCTCTCTTTTGGCGACTTTGGGTATTGGTGCCACCCCCTGCGTTAAGGATACCTTCGGTATTTTTATTCTCAGGTGGAACCTCGATATTGACATTTTCCTCTACTTCTGAGTCGCTATCTATCTGATTAGTAGTCGGGCGACGACTAGATTCTCTGTGCTGATTTGTCAACTACTGGAGTTGTTGTGCATGTAAGTCTTTAACCCGTTGCACAGCCATCTCCATTTCGATTTTAAAGTCCTCTTTCTGCTTTGCCAAAGCTTCTTGAAGAAGTTGAGCCATCTGTTCAGTAGTGATCATGAATGACTCTCGAGTCTGTCCTGTACTAGACACAGTGGCATCTGAAGCGATCGCAGAGTTAGCGTCTGACATTTCGTCATCTGAGGACTGTCCCCTCTGAATTCTCCTATAATCCCTAGGTCTGATAGCCCCGGTTTGTAGCCGAGTCAATCGCTGAGATATTTGTGGAAAAGGTTCGGGGTTGAAGCGTCACGTGGACTTTCCTTTGCCCGCCATGTTAATCATAACTTCTGAGCATTCACGTTCTTGAGCAGCTGATTTTCTTTTATGGAAACGTCTTTACTTGTGTCCTAGCATTTCTGTAGAAAGCCTCTCAAACACCGAGATCCTTTGCGAGGCGGTTTTGGAGCAGTTACACTCTGATAATACCGCCTTAATGAGTTTGGTACATGGGCAAAGAGAGTCCATTTCCCAGGTATTTCTCTTACGAGATTTATTCATACCCCCAGCCTGATAGTATAACTCATCGATATGATTATCGGAGCAACCTATCTTGTGCTGGCATGATTCCCCCATTCTGATGTTATCGTCTTCTGACAAACATAGCTCTCTTTGAGGATATAATGCCTTGTCATTATTTTCAAGAGCCGCTCGTTTGAAACCACACCTTCGTGCGCGTGAGGACCCAATAGGCTCTTGGACTTCAACCCGCAATCCGAGACGGGTGGTTACTGGTGCTTTCTCTGTAAGAGAGATCTTTGACTTACTAGAGAATCGCGTACGACCCTCAGTCTGACGAACCATACGGGGTTCATCTTTATGCAAAGGACTAAGACGATCTGTAATGCTTACTTTGAATCGGGACAGGTCCACACTGCCGCAGGGTTCTACTGAAGATGAGGAAGTCATCAGAATAGGAACAGGAGCTGTCGGAGACCCGAAAACGATCGCGGGAGGTGAATTTTCTGCAAACAGGTCACAGCTGGCTCGGAAGTGGCGCGGGCCAGCAGCTGGTGGCTCGGCCTTGGCCGAGCCAGCACTTGGTGGCTCGGCCTTGGCTGAGCCAGGGTTTGGTGGCTCGGCCTTGGCCGAGCCAGTAGTTGGTGACTCGGCCCTGGCCGAGCCAGCAGCCGTGGACTTGGTTCTTTCGGGCATTGTTTTGGATTTCGGCCTCCAGATTTAACGTGATTTCGTCAGTTTGTCGTCTGGACCACCTGTTTGTAGCTTCCTGGCTTCTTGCACCAGAATTCTTGCGTGCGCAAGTAAAGCATGGCGCTTCTTAATCCGTTCTTCAAGAGTTGAACGTTCCTCTTAACAAGGACCTATTCATTCGCCATTGATTTAGACTAGTCGCCCGCTTGCTGCCGTGGTGGTTGGTGTCTTCTAGACTTCAGATCCGCTTCATAGCGGATTCTATCAACTAGCTCGGAAGCTTTGGCCAAAATTGGCGTGCAAGGCGTTGACGACGTCTTTGACGCGCTCTCTTGGAAAAGGTCGGCTCGTTTTCAGTAGCAGCTTCAGCTTTGCAAGGTGTGCCTTGAGCCGCTGCGGGATGAGGTTCTTGGTTTTGAACCTTCAAATCCAAGTGTCCTCGACCTTTCCTTGTGGAGTTTCTCCTATTCCTACAATGGGAAGATGAGCGGGAAGAGGAGGATAAGTATTCCTCATACTTTGCCTGGTCGAACTCGTACTCGACCTCCTCGTTGATCGGGATGATGATCTTTGGTTACGACACTACAGCTTTGGCTTTTCCATACACTGTGGTCAGATGAGCGGGAAGAGGAGGATAAGTATTCCTCATACACTGTGGTCGCCAGTTTGTTTGTGTCAAAAGTTATCTTTTCCATTGCTTTCGAGCCTGTTACACCGTTTATCGATTACAAGTTCAAACCGAAAGAAGAGTTGATCTTTTTATAAGATCTTCTTACAACGAAAAATAAAGATTACAACTTTCTCAAACAAAACGCAGCAGTAGTTTATCTCCCGCTGCTTTGTGTGGGATCTTTGCCTATGCCGGGGACACATTAGTCCGTGGACCGCCGCAGATGAAACCCGATAGACAATTAATTACGCTCTTGTTTCACGAAGGAAACAATTGCGGAAGCGACAATCACGACCAAGCGAGGTTGTGGCTCTTCTCGAGATTAAAATCAAGTTTAATCTGGAGAAAAGAAGGGGAAAGAATCACAAACCTTTCGAAGGACTTTCTTTATGAAAGTGTTTGCCAAGACCTGATGATTCTCCTATGAAATTCATGGTTAACTGGACAATTTGACAGCACCTTGCCTTCTCAATCTCAGATCCTCTTTAAAGAAGACCCTGAGCTTCTATTTATAAGACTTTGGAGAGGTCCTTTTGAATAAGAATTGGTGTTTAAATGTTATCTGCAGTTAATAACCACTTAAACGTGTCTAGGGATAACCTTGAAACAATTAGGGAGGTTCTGGGACGAAAAAATCCTTAAAAATCATCGAAATCCGTGTTTAGAGAAGTTTTGTACTCAATAAGAGTCCTGGTGGCTCGGAACTGTGTGAGTCACCATTTGGTGGCTCGCATGGGTGCGATGGCTCGTGCCTACGCGGGCCTCCGAATGGTTTTTCGTTCATCTTTTTGATATTTTTGCGATTCGTAATTCTTCCAATTCCCTTGTTTTGTGCAAGCTTCATCGCTTCGTTGACTTGTGCATTTTATTGATCCATTTCATATACTTACTGATGTTGGATAAATTCTCTCGACCTGGATGATAACGTTTATCGTGTTCTCCTTGTCTTGAACTGTGTTTGAGGTCCTATGGTCAATTTTTAACGCCTACACCTGCATGCTTGACTCGCCCGCATGAGTCAAGACCATCCAAGTGACTAAAATTCACCTGCTTACTCGACTTTCCTGCACGAGTCAAGAGATGAATTCGCCCACGATAGACGAACTCGCCAAATTCGCTAGAGTACTTGGCGGGCGTAATATCACGTACAGGGATGGGCCTTCCTACTTCCCACGACGTGAAGGAAAGGAGCACAGTACTCCGAGCCCATCAAGTGGTCGTCCACAGTACGAGTGACCAGTCGGATCCACAGTGTCACTACATTCACCTGCACGCTCAACTCACCCGCACGAGTTAGGTTTACTCAAGAGCTGAACTCACCTACAAAAGTCAAGAGCCAAATTTGCTCGCAATCAACAAACTCGCCAAACTCGCCAGAGTACCTAGTGGCTGCTACAACACATACTGGGATGGGCCTTCCTATTTCCTATGACGTGAGGGAGAGAAGTATAGTGCTCCGAGCCTATCAAGCGGCCGTTCATGGTACAAGTGAGAAGCATGGTATCTCCCAACAGTACATGATCACATCTCATGATTCAAGGGAGCGACCACGCCATCTCTCCTCTATTTAAGGGCCTCCCCTAGCTACAGGAGAGAGGTTCTTAGTTAAATGATTAATTCAATCAGTTAGCTAGACCATTAGCTCTCAACTCTCGACTGAGTTGACGACAGGCTCTTTGCATGATCTTTGCACTGTAGCACCTTCTCCCAGCTTTGGGCCCTAACCGACACTAAACTCAGAGACTCAAACTTGATCAGCACAAGCTTCTACTGCGTACTGAAGCTCACTAGCAACCTAGATCGAATCGTCCAAGGGAAGCAGACTCGGTGCGAGAACCGAGCGAGGCGCCCTATCGCTACCAAAGTCCCCACGTTAAATAAGAAGGGCTTTCCTTCCGCTTCTGTTATAATTTCGATTCATTAGTTTGTAATAAGCTATTCTTATCAATACAAACGAAATCCCCCTTTTGGAAAATTAAAATTTACGCCTACAGACATCTGTCGGTGTCTCGGTCTTAGCGGTATCTACCACCACTTCAACTACCGTGGCCACCAGCGCTTCGATCATGACCCCGGCGGTGACATCTGCGATCAATGAGGCTACCCTTTCTCCTTTGGCTCGTTCACGCAAGAGGACGGTGGATCAAACCCTTACTAACCTCAAGGACACCCTTGCTGACAGCGTCAAGCTCGCATTGGAAGAAAGTTGTCCTTTCGAGGAGTTCAAGGAGGCTCTTGACTATCACATGGGCTTCTTGATCAAGATGCTTGGCGTCTCTGCTGCCAATCTGTATTTCAAGCATTTGGAGGCAGAGCGGACTATTCGACAGCTGCTCGCCCTTCGCTCCATGAACTCTAAAATTCTTCGTCTTGCGTCCGGCGAGGTCCAAACAACATTGGGGGAGCGTGATCGTAGACCAGAGGAGACAATGTCATTGGAGGTGAGGCTGATGGAAGAGTTTGAGCGCATCAAGGCCGAGGACGAGCGAGTGAGTTGAGAGCACTAAAAAGCTAACTCCCGTATCTCTTGCCTGTTTTTGGAGATAGCAAAGACCAAACAAACCATTGCTTATGCGCAGGCCTCATTGGCCACCCAGGAGAAGGCTCGCGAGCAGCTGATAGGGGAGCTGGAGGAACTCGAGTCTTAACGGCAGCTAGTCGTGACGCCATTGAGGAGAAAGGCTGAGCCCTCAAGGAGGCAAGGTTCATTGTCCAAGACTTGGTTTCATGCTCAAAGAGGCTCGAGCTTAAGCGTGCTGAAGAGATTCACAAGGTGAAATCGTGGCTGAGAGATTTGTAACTTGATTTTGATTGTATCGTTGTATTCAAATCTCTCTTAATGAATGGAATCATGTTTTTGTCTCAGTCATTGTTCTTCTTATTCTGTGTGTACGCATTTTTGTTTTTGTTACTATTTACAATGGGAGGTCAAGTTCACCGTTGGTGAATTCACGCCTGGTGAGTTCTGGCGACAGGCGGATTCTAGCCGCGGGCGAATTTTAGCTGCAGACAGAACTAAGACTAGCTCAAGCCATGGTTGAATCTTAATTGGGTCCAACTTTTGGGTGAACTTGAGAGTGGTGAAGACTCTAGCTGTACCTAGACTTGGACTAGGTAGGCCAAAGTGATACACGAGCCTGGGCTTATCAGGCAACCTCGAGCCATGAGAGTATGAATGACGAATTCGACTCGTAGGCGGGCTTCGCTTTTAGTAGGCCACGCGTCTGTTCGTGCATTAATATGCTCGCCAGTCAAGATGACATAGGTACGTCATTCTACATTAAAGGCGGCATAGTGGTGGGCTCTCCATTTCTCGTTCCCGATCCGAGCCATTGACTAGAGATAATGCTCAAAACTGCCAGATCTCGACTATTGACGGTGGGTGATCATCTGAGTAATGTGTATATAATGCTCACCTCCCTCGTTAGAAGGAGTTATAGCACTCATTGTTTTTTGCCGGGGAAACCCAAGTTTCCTCTCCCTGTGTCTGAGATGGCTCCACGAGTGAAAGTGACCGTCTCGAAGAAGAAACGGGGGGATTCCTCCCCTGCTACTACCGAGGCTACCGCCGCCGAAGGTATCTTTGCATTCTATCTTTATGAGTTGTTTCACGCTTTTAACCCTTTTGTTGTATCGATCAGTTCGAGGTGGTGCGTCGGCCATCGAGAGGACTTCGCCTGATCCTATCCTTGTCTCGGACTATGATATCAACGGTGACGACCCTGATTTCACACAATGTTACAGTCCAAGGTGAACCCAGAGATGTCAAACTTGTCATGCACCCACACTTGTGCATAAATACATTTCACTAATCACAACAGTATCCTCCAATGGAATAAAAGAAAAGTGCAGGTACAAAACAGACAAAATAAAAAACTAAACATGATAGACATGATAAGGAAGGATATATCTCATAAATGGAAATCATGTCTCAACAGAAATACATCAAATGTCTTAGATAAATAAATTTCTTATCATGAATCAAATAAACATCGTACTATGGCACACTGCCTTTACAATATGGAAATGAAATACTAATGTCTGAATAAAAATGTAAAATCTATTGTGGAGCCTCTACTAATACTCATGTGACGGTGACTATGCAAGAACTCCGTCATCCCGCAACTCTATGTACCTCTGTACCACTTGAAAGAAAAGAAGAACAACAAAAAAGAGCACATAAACAACGTCAGAGTACTAGAGTAAGATCACCTCCATCCGTCCCCAGGGAAAGGGCTACTAGATGGAGTAGAGGCTCTATCTATAAGCATAGTCTACCTAGTTTATTTTCCCTACATCTAAGTGGAATTAACATTAAGAAACCTACAACATGAGACGTAGTATGTCGAGCAAAATAATCCAAACAAGGAAACCCTCATGTATATATCATTGTCTCAAATTGTAGATAACTAAATATTAATACCGAACTAAGAATAGACAATCTAATAAAATCAACAATTAGAAATCCATACCACGAGACTGGTACGTCGAGCGAAATAATATAAACAAGGAAACCTCATGTATATACTATTATCTCAAATTGTAGATATCTAAATATTGATCCCAACTAACAAGTAAAGAAAACAGTAAAGAAATATAAAGACATCATTACATCGTATTTATAATATCTTCCACAATCACTAGAGAGATAAAATAAATACCAACATATAATCTCGTATACTTTCAAGAGCAAATTATCTCGGTCATATATCTCAAAGATGAGTTGAACTCACAACTGAAATCCAACTAAAACTTAGGCTATAAATCAACAATCTCAATGTCACGGACTACCCTATAGGTATCCTGAACTGTGTACATGGCTCATTAGTCTTATTGCGATCGTAGTATATAGCCTGAGCGCCGGACGCCCTACTATATAGGTATCCAAATAGATGGCTCACAATCACCATAAATAGATGGATTATCAGCCTCATCGCACACTCGTATGGACAGACTGCTATACAAAGCATCCAAACCCGACTCAAATGGCCATACATGTGGAATATCGTCGCACTACCTCATGTAACACTAAACTAGGCTCATCAACGATATCCATCTTATGCATAAACTGTATATATCTGGTATATCGATGCACTATCCAATATAGTACTGAGCTGTGCTCATTAACGATATCCAACGAGTGTATGAACAATCACTACTCTATTATAAATAATCCAACTTTGTCAAAATCTCCTTTGGGTTACTCATATGTGTGTAATGACATTGTACTTGTGTATTCATGAATTTACATGTATAGAAGTGCAACTCGAACCCCACAAACACATCTTAAACAAAAAAATAAAACAAAACTCAGGAAACCAGCCTTAGTAGTCAACTACTAGACTGAGTAGTCGACTACTCTGAGTTCATCCCGAACCTGAAAAATTTGACTAAGTGTGAGTAGTCGACTACTATGAGCATTAGTCGACTACTCTGCTATGAAACAGGTTTTGTGAGTTACAACGGGAAGGGAGTAGTCGACTACACACATGATTAGTTGACTACTCTGCTAAGGAATTGTTTCTGTATACTGAATTTTGAGACAGAGTAGCCGGCTACTCATCTTAGTAGTCGACTACTCTACATGTAACTGAAATACAGGCATGCACAAACAGGACTTTAACAAATCAAAACATGTCCTTATGCAATGTTAAACCAGATTTAAATGATTTATAACATTAAATAGAGATTAACTTGATCATAAACATGGACTTAATGTGGTTCAATTTAAAGTTAACACCTTTATTAATTAATCTCTTCAATTAACTACATATAGGCAACATGATAATTAAAAGCATGAAAAGATCTACATATGAAGGGAGAAAAATTCATTTTAAACTTAATTATGGAACCTAGATACAGCAAACCTAGGTTTTTACATGATTAGATTACAAGAAAACTCCATTATTAAATAAACTAGGCTTTGCACATAGGTAAATCTCAATTAACAAATTAAAAAATTAATATTAATCCTATTGATCATGATCATATTTTTAATATAAACAGCAAGGAAAAACATTAGATCTAACAAGAATTGCAGATCAATTATCTAAATTTAACTTTTATCTCATGAAAATAAGAAACAAGCATGTGAACATTGATTTAATCACTTTAAATCATCTAATAATTAAGATTACAGGAGAGGATGAAAATGATCTTTCCTTAGGGTGCTGGTGGACTCCTCAATCATGTTTATGCAAGTCCCTCTTCAGCCACGATCACACTTTTTAGTGTTCTCCTCGATAAATACCTCAAAACTCTCATACAACTCACAAAATAGGGTTTAGGGTTTGAGGAGGGAGATGACTGCTAAACTCAAGAATTTTATCTCTAAAATAAGGGTTTTAATGAATATTTATAGATATATAACAACTTGGGTTCGAATATAAACAAAAACTAACCCAAAACCTAAAATAAATCTGGAAACGGCCCCGTTAATCGACTACTTTTGGTAGTAGTCGACTACTCACATCACAGAAATATGGTGTACATGTTTCGGCTATAACTTTCACATCCAACCTCGGAATGAGGTTATTTAAGATACGTTGAAAAGCTGTTGAAGAGATCTATAACTTATATCTTTTACATTTTCTAGATTAGAACTGTATTTGTATGTAAAATATAAATACTCTTAACTGGTAATTTTTCCAAATTCAGGCTCGTGCATGATTTCACTCCTATATTCACATATATCTATAAGATTGATCTCATATCAATCCCTAGCATACTCA
This sequence comes from Asparagus kiusianus, assembly GCA_022839385.1. Lineage (NCBI taxonomy): Eukaryota > Viridiplantae > Streptophyta > Magnoliopsida > Asparagales > Asparagaceae > Asparagus > Asparagus kiusianus. Next base: position 179,699 of record BQKN01000553.1, read on the forward strand.
AGCATCAAAATATATTATCTATCATCATATAACATATTTATTATTATTTATCATAATATGTTCAAATTTATGGGGTTTTACATGAACCAAAGGAATAAAAGAAATTTTAGTTGTAAACTTAACCTTTACTCAAATAGCCATAGCTATTTTTAGGTTCAGCAATTCACCTAACCATATGGAGCCTCCTTTTTTATCGTTGATGGAGATTACAGGGACATTTCTTGAGGATGCAAGGTTGGGTATATGCTTTCTGTGTGACCGAAGGTTGAAATCCAAACCTAAAAGTATAGCCTACATTAGCTGCAAGATAGCTCCAATTATCCGATCATGTTAAATATAAACTATTAGATAGATCACTAGAAAAGTCCTCATGAAAGCAAATTGATGCATAACTATAAAAGACAACATATAGTCTCTACAAGTTGAGATATTTTTTCCTGGAAATTGTCAGCTTGAAGAATTTTTTAGCTGGTATAAACTATGTTCATGACAGCATGATTAAGATCATGAAAATTACTGACAAGAAAGATAAGATCTTGGTGCATATAAAATAAAGTTATTGTGAAATGGATCAATATGCAGAGGACATTTGTGCTTAAGCTAAACTCATGCCAATTGTATGCTAAATATGAGTAGGAATGTTCTCATATAAATCTGAGGACGTTTTTTTAATATAGAGTGCAAAATGTATCATTAAACCTTTTGGAACATGAGTACATAAATTTCCTATTGAGTATCACAAGTACATTACATGGTTCTCTCATTTAAGCTTGCATCAAATTGTAGCATTTGAATTCATATCGTTAAAGTTTAAAGGAGAGGTGGCTAAAAAGATATTTTGCATTTCGCATTTTTCACTCTAATGAGAAGAGGGATTAGCACATAGCGTAAAAAACAAACCGAATCAAATAGTTTGCGACTCTAATTCGAAATCAGTTAGAACTATAGAATATGAATTCATATTCAAATTCTATTTGGATACCAAAATGGTATACAATTTTGAATTTTATTATTCAGGTATTCATCAAATGCTCGTGAATATTGTAGCTCAATTAGTAAAGCTTAAGTGTTTTATTCTGGTAGTCATGTGTTCGAACCCAATGGTGAGCAATTCCTTTTTATTTCATTTTATTATATCTATCCTATTATAAATTTCACATCTACAGAAATTCATTTTGTAGCGTGCTTCTTTACCATTTAAATTTCTCCATTACTTTTATTACAACACTAAAATATATATTATTTATTTTAATTTAAAGAAATAGTAAACTATATCTAAACTAACTTATCAATATCTCAATGAAAGTAAATTTACACTCGTCTAGAATCATTAGACTTTAATCACATTGGTTTAAATCAAAATCTATTTCCAATAGATATTATATTTTGTTGGTACATGTGAGCACATCTCAAACACAGCTTTGTAGGATGATTAAACATTTGTAATAAACGCCCAAAAATTCTTAATCAAAGTTAAATTGCAAAAAGGGTTTGCATTATAACAATTTAGATATTTTTCTAACGAATAACACAGTATCATCCGCAAATAAGATACAAAGCTATCTCCTAAAAGTATTAACCATAAGAAGAACCATGAAGCATGTAATTAATATGGCCAAATTGTTGAGTCATCTTGAATTCCTTAGCAATTATAAAGTTATATATCTAACCTATACCAGGGTTGTCATGGAAACATCATATGCCTCTATAAAACTTCACTATTGTTTCTCTCTCCTTAATATTCTATAGGAAATTACTTTTTTTGTAGCATCACATGCTAAGTAAACCAAATTGTAAGTAACAAAAGAATTGTTGCTCCCTTGCAAAACATTGTAAAAAGTCATGGATGAAATTTCCAATTCTACTGATTCATGCTATAAGTGTGGTCTTCAACACTTTGTTATTAATTGTTGTCACCAAATCACACATCCTAATTGGTTTGACTAAATGTGATTCCTAAAAGATAACAAGGCCCTGGCCCCTACTTATTTATGAAAAAGATAACAAGAGGTAATAATAAATTGTAATTTTTTAAACTATGAGGGCCGAAGTGTAATATCCTCAGCTAAAAACAATTCACTTCATTCTTGTTTTTTCCCAATCTCCATTCTCATTCGTGCTCCTCCAACCTCATCCACCCTCCTCAAGGACGTGGTCGGTGCTCGTCCATCATTCCTCTTAGTACCATCTTGATTGCAGTTAGTTTTTTAGTTTGTCTTATATTCTGTTTGGCTTAATTTAATTTTAGGGTTTGAAATACTTAGTATTTTAACTATTAGCTTTTTCCTTGTTATGATTTGTTTAATTTTCTAAGTATTTACCTTCTATGATTAATAATTCTATTGACTTGTTTAGGATTTTAGGTTTTCAGAATTCTAACTTTTTTCCTCTTTCAATTGTTTTAGGTTTTAGGAATTTAGGGTTTGAGTTGTTTAGAGAATTTAATTCTAAGTAATCATAATCATTCAATTCCTAATAAAACTGAAGTATTTATGTCCCTTCAAACAAATTCATAACCCTTTAATTCATAAACAAAGTCCAATAAAAACCTTCTAATCATCAAGAGTTTGTACCAAAAGAATATGAGGACGACGGATAAAATTTCATATAAAACAATAACATATGTATGTATAGCAACTTTAAATCCCGATTTTTCTCATATACATATTCAGAGAGGCTTCTTCCTTCGTAAGTATAACTACTTGACCATATAATTATCCCCTTAATAAGTTAGGTTTTTGCTAATCTAAATTTGTATATATATA
>BQKN01000553.1:187463-214913 GCA_022839385.1 Asparagus kiusianus
AGAACTTACATTAAAGGATCTCTTTGTTTTGAAGAGCCTAATACAAAAAAAATTCTTTCTTTCATTGATCAAGGAGAAGCAGATAGCTAAGAATTTATAATAGAAATTTTTTTTTAAAACAACAAATTCCAAATTGCATTGAGAATCTGAAAGAAGTAAGTTTGTGTACACATATACTCTACTACAACATTTTGTTTATAGACAATTTGAAAGAAGTGAGCTTGTGTATTAAGACAATTAACTTAATTACATATACTCACATTGTGCTAACTTAATGAGAGAAGTGTTTCGTTAACCTAAAACAGTATATACCACCGGACTATTCTCATTGCAATCCATATACACATGAAAGAGAACTTGCCAACAACCATGATATTAGCTAAACTTTATTACACTCCAACATGTTTATCATTACAAAATTGTATTGCTATATCAGGTACATAGCTAAGAGCATTATATAAATAATGAAAGTTGAAGTTCTCATCCATAAATATAACTCTTGTTAAACTCAACAAGAATAAGAACTAGCACATTACTGACCTAGAACATAAGGGTAATGATTTATCAGCATATTAACTAAAAACATTACATGTCAGAGAAAAAAAACATTGTGCCACGCATGAAGCTCTAATAAGTGAGTTCTTTTGATGAGAAGGTATGAAGAGAAATCATAATGCAGTGTACACAGGGCAATCCAGTAATTATTATAGAGATTAGCAAGGACTAGCAAACACCAAAATGATTCATGAATAATGGACACACCATGGTACAAGTGCTAAAAATCAAGGACCTAATCTTAAGGGATAGCAATTATATATTTGTCAACATTGTGACAAGAAAACTATCCTCAGAAACTTGATTATCACTTAGTGTTGTATCATCTTTCAAAACCTTCCCTTGATGTATAAGCAGCTGCTGTTCAGCTGGATAGGCATTTTCCCCTTAGACAGACTCTATATTCTTTTTCACATCAGCAATCTGCACAAAATTAGAAAATTGGTACAAATTGGCATGATTTAAATAGAACGGAAACAATAAACCGTTAACAAAAAATTAACTAAAAAGTAGCTCCTATAACAATGACTACCTTAATCATGTCTTCCAAATAAACCAAGTATGTAAAGAAGATGCAAATTTAAAGAAAGATGCAAACAAAGATAACTTTGCAATGAAGATCAAAAAGGAGGAAAAAAACAAGCAAAGAAACTCTAATTGATAGTATATATAATATAACATATAACATCCTGTTCAATATGTCTACACAATATATGAAAGAGTTCGAAAATAAACAGTTAAGGGCAACAAGGGGCAGAGAGAGATTATTTCCAACCAAAGGTAGCAACGACAGAAATGATAGTGAATGGAGTTGAAAATTTGACAGGAGGCTATAAGAAGACGGTAGGAACTTCAAATAAATTATAAGAAGATGGTTTTGAACCCAGGTTCTAATTTTTTTTAAAAATACTTGGACCTGAGGTTGGCATCCTTGTCCTCACAGGGTTCCTAAAAATCCTTTGTATAGATTATTTCGATCAAATAAACTCGAGGTTTCCAAAGTCCGGCACAATTTAAACACCTAAAGAGTAAAAAATAAACTAACTTTTACCATGCAGCTGACTTGGCCCAAAGTTGACTGATTTTGTAAATAAAAAAGTTGATTTTCATTGACATTTTTAAACTACACTTTAGTAAATTGTCAAGTAGAGAAACAAAGGCATGTTGAGAAAGTTCCATATGTGCAGGATGATTCAAGTCTGGGATGTGGTTTTAAGCCTCTACATATGAAAAAAAACCCACGAGATCACAATTTTTTGGTCACCATAAAAAAAAATGTATGCTTGTATAGTTAACCAGCATATTCAAGTGAAAACAATCATCTATAACAAGGAAGATATATGCCATCGACAGTTTTCCATTCTCATGTACATCTTGATTTCCAGGCGAGTGAACAATACCATAACTTTCTTCTATATTTAGACTTCTACAATGGTCACAAAAATTAGCATAAGGATAAAAGCACAAACAAAGGATATAGATCTTATGCCACTCATATTTGTTTCCTTTACAATTAAAGATATTTTATAAATATAGAGCTCATAATCTGATTTTATTTAATGCATTTTTTTAGTTACAGTTTCCAACTACTCTTGAAGAACTATGCATATTCGATTATTGCCTCCATCCTCCTTATTTTCAAACTTCCCTTTAGCACTGTGTTTTCAGCAATTATGCCTAAAAATACTAAATTTAAGATAATAATCGCATTGACATCGCCCTTCTCGTGGATTTTGGAGGAAAGTTGAATTATGAGATCATGAAACTAACCATATCCACCATAACACCATGCTTCATTAGTAACTCTTCCACCATCTCCAGTCATTGGTGCTTGGAGAAATTCACTCTCTAATAAATATTCATCGGTATACTACCATATCCGCATTAAGATTAGCAATTTCCCTTCTCTTTAACCCACTAAATTTGATGAAAAAAGTAAATAACAAAGATCTCTCGGAATGAAACTATCACTTCAGTACAAAGTAGGTTTTCCTTGATCAAAGTAATAATATATTCTGAGAATCTTAAGAAAAGTGCTAAAAGTTTTATTGTTAAACCAAGGGCTCCAATTACCAGTTTAACCCAATAAATTATCCCACAACTCAATTCAAATCTTATCCCTCCTTCAAAATCCAACCTAAACTTTTTAATCTAAAACTAATCCACAAAACCCCTGTAGGCGTCAAAAATTACCTATAGGTCCCCGCACGCGGCTCGAGACAGAGAAAATACGATGAACGTTGCTATTCGAGTCACATAAGCTCATATGACGATGATAAACGCCCGAAGTAAGTCGACGGACCATACGAAGCAACAGAACTTCGGAATAATGGAAACACGAGCGGATCGGGAGCCCCGCGTCACTTACGAAAGGCGAAGCACCCCTCGTATCTCATTTATTCCACATGTGATTCAATCATGGAATCTCGTAGATCTTCTTGGCGGCTTTCTAATGTATCTTGAACTGTGTAATTCCGATATGGGACCACAAAAATACGGTGAAAACAGATAGAGCGCGCGAAACTATGTTCCGGGCCTTGCCGAGACACCCCTTGGTGTCTCGGCTAGGCCGAGACACCCGGAGGTGTCTCGACCATGACCGAGACACCTCTCGGCCAGGCCGAGACACTCACAGGTGTTCGCAGCCCAAAAATACTGATTTGGCGATTTTAAGCTGTTTTTCGACCGTTAACCACCCGGATTTGTTTCAACTGATCTGATATCATCTAAGAACATGATTAAGTGGTTATAACTAAAGATAAAATCGAATCGATAATTCTTGTCCAAAAACAGGGCTCCCTAAGCCTATAAATATAGCCATAGAACCTTTATTTTTTTAGATTTGGAATTCTCGAGCATCGGCGAAGCCCTTTTGAATTGAGGATTGAAGAGTCATGAATTTCAGAGAGGAGGATGAGACTTTAGCAAATTCTTCAGCTTAAAGAAGGAGAGTTTGATAGATCTACAGCCCGGTTCTTTTCCTTGAGATCGTCCCGTTGCGGTGATCTCGAGAAGAGTGGTTATCTCGCTGTTACTGAGATAATTACTTCGGTTTCTTAATTCCTTCGCGAATCAACGAAGCTCAGGATCTGATCTGATCATTTGGTGATCCACAAATATCAACGTCCTCGTCACAGGCGAAGATCCCATGCATGCAGCGGGCGATAAATACCCGTTGCGTTGTTTGACGAGAGTTGTATTTTTTTATTTTTTTTATTATGTAAGGGTCTTATAAAAAGACTATCTATTTTTATTGTCATTGTAACGACTGAAGTTGTAATGATTACCTCAGTGAAGAAACCAACTTTCTCCCCAAACAAGCTGGCGACCACAGTGGGAGCCAACAGTCTTGTCAATGAGGTTGTCATGCCGCAGCCGATGATTAAGATCCTCATGGCTGAAGAGGTTGAATACGAGTTTGACCAATAGAAGTTCGAGGAGTACGTCTCTTCCTCCTCCTCCAGATCCGCCTCTCCTCACAAGTGTAGGAAGGTCTCCTCCGCCCGAAAGATCTACGGGTCGTCAGATCTGAAGACTCAAGAAGGTGAATTCACCGCTACTGTTGCTACAGCCGCACCTCACAATAATCTACCAGCGTCCAATAAGACCAGATCTACAGATCTGAACTCCTCCGTGATCAAGGAGTTAACTGCTGAAGGCGTGCCAACTCTATCAAGGAGAGCACGTCAAAGGCAACGCCAACGCCTCGCACGCTAATTCGCCAAGACTTTGGATCAGGTGGACGGACTCTATTACCAAGCGGATTTAGAGTTCAGAAAGCGCCAAGTGGCTAAGCCATCTTCACAGCAAGCTTCGGGAACCTCCTCCCAACCACCTACTAACGAATGGGTTCGTGTCAAACGAAACCATTTTACTCTTGAGGAGCGCATCCAGAAGTGACGCGTACTTCTTGCGCATGCCCAGATCCTTGTACGAAAGGCACGAGAATTGCAGCGGGAAGAGGTGGTCAAGAAACCACCAAGATCTAAGCAGGTTTTGATGCTGAAGGCCAAAATAGCGCCTCTACCCAAGAGACACCAGCCGTGTCTCTCACTCGATTCCAGATCCAATGCTACTCCCCGACCTTCGTCAACTCTAGATTCCGCTCCTATTGCTCCCGCACCTTTGGTGAAGCCCTACGACAGCGTGGATCTCTCCAAATCCAGAATTCTATTAAAGGCTCACCTGGGTCCTCTACGTGAAGATCGAGGCAAAACTCCTATTAAAGAACGATTGGGCCTAGTAAAGGAACCCTGAGCAACTCAACGAGCTGGGGGTCGCACACGACCTCATAACAATATGAAGCCTTCTCATAAGGAGAAAATTCCAGCAAATGACCATATCAGATTGTGAGTCGAAGTCCAAGAGCCCATTGAGGTCCCGTGCTCTCGAGAGGATAGATCTAAACGCGTGACCCTTCAGAATGCCAATAAGCCAGCAAGTCCTCTAAAAGAAACATGTTTGTCATATGACAACGTTATACCTGAGAAGTCGTGCCGACACGGATGAGTTATACTATCGAGCTGGGGATACGAACAAGTCTCGAAAGAGAAGTACCCGAGGAATGGACTCTCACTGTCCATGTACCAAGATTACCAGCGCGGTATTATCAGCATGTAACTGCCCTAAGACCGCTCCACAGAGGGTCTCGATATTTGAAAGGATCTCTACCAGAACGTCCAAGTCAAACCCAAGGCGTTTCTCTAGAAAAAGATCAACTGCGCAAGATGATAAACTCCCAAAGGTCACCTTCAATATGGTCGATAAGAGAAGTCAACACGAAGTTTCAATCTCCGACATCGAGCAAATGACCAAAATCATCGAGGACGCCTTGGCTAAGCAAAAAGAGAACTTCAAGTTCGAAATGGAAATGGCTATGCTGCGAATGAGGGAAGAGCATGATCAACAGATCCGAGCCTTGTCGAATCAGATAAGTGAATTCAGTCATCACAACAATGTTAGTCAAGCAGCTAGCGATTCAGATATGGATGAACACCTTAATGTAGATAACCCTCCCGTTGACCAAAACGCTAGGAGTGGCCCCACTGAGAATAACAATATCAGAGTGGTCTCACCAATGATGAAAACACTAGGGGTGGTCCCATTATTCCTCCTCAAAATCGATCAAAGGAAGGATACGAGCGAGGATGAAAAGATAAAAGACCTCGAGAGCAAAGTCAACGCTCTGATGTCTACTCGAGAGGTGAAGAAGATCAATATTCCGTGTCCTTACCCAAGAGAGTGGGATTCAATACCGTATATGGCGGTGTTCAACCTGATCAACTTCACGCCATTTGACGGAAAGGGTTCCCCCACTCAACATCTGATCTACTTCAAGTCCCACTTGGGCATGATCTCCGGTGATGAAGCCTTGATGGTTTGGTCATTCGTCGGTTCCCTTCGCGGGCCTGCCTTCGATTGGTACCGCCGTCTCAAGCTTGGAAGTATCAACAGCTGTGACGATATGGAGAAATCATTCCTCGATAATTTCTTTGATAACGATGCCGAGATATCCATCAGGATACTCTTTGAGGAGAAACAGGATGACGAAGAGATGGTCGATGACCACATCAAACGTTTATGTAATAAGATGATGAACTGCCAAGATCTAATCACGGAGGACTTCATCCTCCAAACATGTCATAACAACTTATCTATTGAGATATTAGAAGTTATGGGAGTCACACCGTCCAACACATGGAAAGAGTTAAAGACGCGCGGAGAGCAGGCCGAACGCTTCCTCAGAAGGAAGAAAGCCGAGAGAAGCCAACCAACGACTAACTCTCCAAACTCAAGCTTCGTCTCCCGTGGTAAAGGGAAGATACCTGTAGCAGTCGTTGACGTTAATCAGACGTCGTAATAGCAACCCCGAAGACAGCAAAATACTTCAGGTCCGAGACTCCAAAAAGGGTACTCCTTCAAGGACAAAGATGTTCCAATCATTTTCGAATCCCTCCTTGAGAGCAACAAGATCAAGCTATCACCTATCGCAAATCAGGAAGAAGCTAACAATACTGTGGATCTAAAGTACTGTGTGTACCACAGGAGGATCGTTCATCCTACCAAGGCTTGCTTCGTTCTCAAGAATAGCATCCAAACCTTGGTTGAAGTTAGCGTCATAAAGCTCAATTGAGTCAAATGAATACCCCAACAAGTATAAGAGTATAAGCTACTCCTTTCGACACTCCGAAGAGTATATGAGTATAAACTGCTTCTCAACACTCCAAAGAGTATATGAGTATAAACTGCTTCTTAACACTCCGAAGTTTATACGAGTATAAACTGCTTCTCAACACTCCAAAGAGTATACGAGTATAAACTGCTTCTCAATCCTCAAACAGGTATATGAGGTTAAAGTGCTCCCTGCATACTCCAACAGGTAATATGAGTCTAAACTGTTTCCTTTCTTTCACGGGAAGTTCCTAGAGAGTGTCATGTCTTGTATTCTTAAAGATAGCCCGGTCATCCAACTAAGTACAATGTTAGACCCAGTTTTGCAAAAGAAGCTAGAGGTGGATGATTCATATAACGGGAAGTTCCCGGAAGAATATTACATGTAATATTCTTAGGGATAACCCGGTCATTACAAACAAAATGATAAACACTAAACTCCCACCGTTAAAGTCCTGACATAGTACTCGGAATTTTAGTCTCCTGATCGTTGACAATTGTCAAACCCCTTTATGTTAAGTATTTATCACTTAACACCAGGGACTCTCTTCGAGTGATTTGTATGAATAAACACTCCCGTTGTAATTTGTACTCTCATTCTCACTGTCTATTTTGTCAAACCTTCTTACAGTTAGGACCACAACCAAAATCTCCTTTCGATTCCTTCCATAAACGAGAGGTCCACTTTCAAATTGAGTGATCAAACCTTTCTACAGATAGGATCACCTTAAACTCCCGTTTGGTAAAACCTTCCTATAGTTAGGAAAAAAATCATAATTCACTCTCGATAAATAAGAAATTCATCTTCAGTTCGGTAATCAAACCTTCCGACAGTTAGGATTATTCGAATCTTTTTTATTCTCGGAGTGGAAATCTCACTCTTAGTTTAACTCTTCAGATTCTCAAAGTAGAGATCCCACTTTGAGTTTCCTTTGCAACTGGAAATAGAATATAAAATTCTTTCTCTCCAGCATCAGATTCATCTTTGCCCCAAGAGAAGACATTACTTTTCAATACTAAAATCCGTACCTTGCACGTACGAGGAATTTTATCATGAATCCTAAGTAGGGATAAGTCAACGCCTAACACGTGTTACCGGTTTAGTCTTTCACCGATTGAAAAAAATACCAAAATCCGAGTCTGGGGACTTTATCCAAAATGCTGATTTGGCGGTTTTAAGCTGTTTTTCGACCGTTAACCACCCAGATTTGTTTCAACTGATCTGATATCATCCAAGAATATGGTTAAGTATTTACAACTAAATATAAGATTGAATTGATCATTCTTATCTAAAAACAAGACTCCCTGAGCCTATAAATACAGCCCCAGGGCCTTTATTTTTTAGATCTGGAATTCTCGAACGTCGGCAAAGCCCTGCTGAATTGAGGACTGAAGAGCCATGAATTTCAGAGAGGAGGAGGAGAAGTGAATTCTTTAGCATAAATAAGGAGAGTTTGATAGATCTGTAGCCCGGTTCTTTTCCTTGAGATCGCCCTGTTGCGGTGATCTCGAGAAGAGTGGTTATCTCGCTGTTGCCGAGATAATTGCTTTGGTTTCTTGATTTCTTTGCGAATCAACGAAGCTCCGAATATAATCTGATCATTTGGTGGTCTACGAATATCAACGTCCCCATCACAGGCCAAGATCTCACGCAAGCAGCGGGCGATAAACACCCGTTACGCTGTTTTACAAGAGTTGTATTTTTTTATTTTTTTATTGTGTAAGGGTCTTATAAAAAACTATCTTTTTTGTTGTCATTGTAACGAATAACGTTGTAATGATTACCTCAATGAAGAAACCAACTTTCTCCCCAAACAACCCCAAGTCGCAAAAAAATTAGTGAAATATATAAAAGAATCAAAATTTAACCAAAATCCCAAAGAATTAAGTGATAATTGAATCCACAACTCAATTCAGTTGAAGAGACTGCTCACATAGAGAAGAGGCGGGAAGTGTTGTCATCAGAGCTTGTCACGAAGCAAGAGCCATCAGGGGACCATTTCACCCCTTTAAGGAAGTTATTGTTGTTACTGCTTCTGTTAAGGCTAGGGTTAGGGTTTGCTCATCGGAACTGCTCGAAGAAGTGGTAAAACCCTCCGGGGTGGGACGTCGAATCTTAACACTGGCCATTGTCCGCCATGGCTGCATTCTTCGGAGCATTCTTTATTTTCGACAACGTTGATTTCTCCATTCTCTTTGCTCATTTCCACCCCTTCTCCCATGGATTTCCAGGTTCGGAGTCAGTGTTTTGAGAAAGAGACAGAGAAATGCAGTGAAATGAAGAGGGAGAAGAGGAAGCTTACTTGAAGGCGGGGATGGACGAGCGTTGATCGGCGGAGCAGGCAATCGGAAAGAGTGGGTGGGTATACTTGAATAGGAATTACTAAAAATTAGGGCTTTTGAAATTAGGGATTCACGGTAGCATTCGAATCACCCGTGCGGGTTCGGTTAGGGAGATCTATTAAATCTAGAACTTAACGATGGCCCGGAGAGGAGAAACAAAGTCGAGGTGGCCGGCGGACGAACGGGGAGAAAACCCTAAAACTCAGCGAGAAGTCTTCAGGTGAAGAGTGGTTGTATATGGATCGGGTGAAGAGCGCTTGTAAATGTACGAGAGAAAACCGTCCCTTTGGCCCACTACACAACCGTCCCTTTAGCTCATTACTGGATTTTTTTCAAGCTTAATTCAAGGCTAACGCTTTAATTTTTTTTTCAAGCTTAATTCAAGGCTAACGCTTTATTTTAAAGCGTTGGTGTAAGTATCATGAATTTTGATATTAGTTAAAATAATTTTTTGGTATTTTAAAATATTTAATTATTATTTTTAAGAGAGTATTTGTATTTTTCTTGATTTTCTATAATTTTTTATGATTTAAAGTCTAAGTTTTATATTTATTTAAATAATTTAAATATTTATAAATTTATTTAGTGCAATAAATTTTTTTTAGAATTTATCCGTTGTGTTATCGATACTATTACGTATCATTTTGAATAATATATTGTAATATTTTTACTATTACGTATTATTTCGTGTACTATGTTGTATTATTAATTACATATTATTTTGTATAATATGTTGTACTATTTCTACTATTGCATATTATCAGTTGTGTTGTATAATATATTGTACTATTGCATATTGTACTATTTCCACTAGTGCATATATTTTATTTTTTTATCGACGTCCATTATTGATATGCTTTTTACTTTCTATTATCAGCTAATATATGTATTATTTTTGCTTTACAAATTTCCATATGATATCGTGCATATCTTATTTTAATTCGGATGGCAGAATTTGTTTTAAGGGGGTAGATTATAAGGACTATGAATTTTGATATTAGTTAAAATAAATTTTTGGTATTTTAAATTATTTAATTGTTATTTTTAAGAGAGTATTTGTATTTTTCTTGATTTTCTACATTTTTCTATAATTTAAAGTATAAGTTTTATATTTATTTAAATGATTTTAATATTTATAAATTTATTTAGTGTAATAAATTTTTTTTGGAATTTATCCGTTGTGTTTTTGATAATGTTACGTATCATTTTGAATAATATGTTGTATTATAGTTACTATTACGTATTATTTCGTGTACTATGTTGTATTATTAATTACATATTATTTTGTATAATATGTTGTACTATTTCTACTATTGCATATTATCAGTTGTGTTAGTACAACTTGTACGTCTTATTATGTAGATAATTATCCTATAATTATTTAATTTTAAATATAAGTAATTATATGTTATATTAGTTATTCTCGTTTAATTGTACAATTAGTTGTATTATTTCTACTGTTACATATTATCGATTGAATTAGTACAACTTGTACGTTTTAATGTGTAGATAATTTTCACATAATTATTTAATTTATTTCGTGACTATTATTATTTTTAATTGATTTTTCAAAACCCTAAAATTCTTTATATATATATAATTATATATATGTTAATATTTTTCTTCTCTCTCTCCTTCTCTTCTTCCCCAAACATCTCTGCCACCACCAACAACGCTCCCCCTCACGCTCCGACCACCCCCTCTTACCTGACCACTGCCGACAGCCAGCAGTCCACCACCACCACCCCTCAGAGCCACGCCTCCTCCACGAGCACCTAACCTCTCGTCCTCCTCCCTATGTTCGCCGTGTTAGACCCTAGAGGGGGGTGACTAGGGTCTTATGCTAATCTAATCCGATTTAAATACTAATTAAAAAATAATTAATAAGTTATCCTATCAAGTATAAAATACAACAAGATATATGAGCTAGGATAAGCAATATGAACAATGAGATATATCCTATATGATAAAATATATATGCAATGATATATAAACTAACATAAGATGATATATCCTACCAAAGAGATATACAATATGATATATGCAAGGATATGTAAACTAACACATGGGTAAATAATATAAACAAGATAGTGGATGAAATAAATGAGCAATGCACAATTGGCGATATAAGATAAATGCAAAAACAAATTCGCCAAAGACAAACTCAAACAAGTAATATGATCACGGAGTTCGGACCTTCCGTCCTACGTCTCCGCTCCCCACTCTCGGGGAGAAATCCACTATCACAACTGGGTTTTCTATGCTCACCCGAATAACGTTTACACCTCACAGTATCGGTTTTCAATGCTCACCGATCAACGTCACGCCTGACACTCGGTTTTCTAGTTCACCGAAAACTTCACAACACATTTGGTTTTCTAGCTCACCGAAAACCTTATAACACTCACAATGTAACAAATATAAATTTGTTCTCTATAATAGATGAGAACTCAATTAAGCACAACTCAATGTTACAATCTCTCACAACCCTAATATACTATGTATGCAAATACAATAAGCTCAAGTGGGTGTGTGTAACAATGAGATTAATCAAATCTAAACTCAATATAAAACTAGCTTTAATAAGATGATAATCAAACAAATAAATATAAAGCTAGAAAAGAGTTTAGAAAACTTCTTAATAGATGACAAGAGATGAAGGGAGAATAGTTGATTGCTCAAACTCTAATAGATGATCTCCTCAAGCTCTTGTGAAATTTTCTTCACAAACAAACTCTTAAACAAACTTAAAAACTCTTCAACAAACTTGTAAAACTCTTTTTAAAACTCTCTTAAATATCCATAAGAAACAATGAAAGTTGAGGGCTTTTTATAGCCTCTTAAACCAGCCACAAACCCCCAAAAACCGAAAATATCAAAAACTAGCCGTTACTAGCCATTATAGGCTGAAAAGACCAAAATACCCCAAAATCCAGCATTCTGGAAATTTGCGTATCTGACTTTGTAAAATTAATTAAAAATAGTAAAACAGCTCCAACAATTATGAAATTTTTTGGGAAGGTTTTAGACATGTATAATAATATGTTAGAGAAAGAATTTCTGAAAATTTATTTCCCAGTTGAGAGAAATAAAAGTTTGAACACAGATTTACAGTTTCTAAAAAATTGCTGACATACACGATTTTGTATAATCAATTGGGCACAGTAAATCAACTCCAAAAATAGTAAAATTTTGAGAGAAGTTTGTAAACATGTAGATAAACATGTTAAAGAAATAATTTCTTGAATAACACTTCCCATTTATGAAAACTTATCTGTTTTGTAAAACATGCACGAACATGTGCACGAACAAAAACATGATTTTGTAAATTTCATTAAACATAACAAATCAATTCCAAACTTGATGAAACTTTGTGAAATGTTTATAAAAATAAAAACAAACATGTTAGAAAAAGAATTTCTCAAATTAAATTTCCATTTGTGAAAACTCATGTATTTTGCAAGTGTGTCCAAAGCATGAAAACTCAAAACCATGCATGTATATATATAACTATATATATACATAGAAACCAAATACGTATGTGTATATGATATTGAGCTTAAGGTACTTAACATACATAATATAAAATCTAAACTAGATTACCCAAGCTTGATCTTGATCTTCATTGTAGCTCAACTTGGTACACATGACGATGAAGCTTGAACTTGATCTTTAACTTGAATTGCATAAGCTTCACCGACATTCCGCAACCTCCTTTGGATATGATCGTTGAAGCGCAATTCCATCCATCCTCCAACAACGTTGTTTGTCTAGAATAAATACGAAAATATAAAAACTAAACAAACAACATTAGAAGTAAATTGTTTGTTAAACATCATCAAAACAAGAAGACCAATAATCTCCCCCTTTTTGATGATGGTAAATAATTTATAAAAAAGATATATGCATGAAAGGAAATGAATATACAATGTATAATATATCATGCATATAAACAAGAAAGAACATACTCACAATATTTCTCCTCCTTTGACAACATCAAAAAAGGGACAAAAGAATTAAGAGAGCGAAAGCTCCCCCTATCAATAAGCATAGGTGAGTATCAAATAAGTATAGGGAGTGCTCCCCCTATCAAAACGCCATATAGAATATATGAAATGAAGATCATGGTAAAACATGTGAGCAAGCGTAGATGGAAAATATGCTAAACACAACTCACATTCAAGAGATAATGAGAACATATATAAATATATCAAGATGAACATAGCGTCTCATATAAAAAAACATAAAAACCATGTATAAATATATTTATGAAATCAAAAAGAAAAGGAGCATGAGAATCATGCAAAATGTTTTCAAATGGGAACAAATTAATCAAATGAAATCATAAATCACAAGTAAATCATACAAGAACATAAAGCCAAATCATCATTGATTTTCAAAAATCAAGAGAGGCAATCTTATCTAGCTATTGAGCTAGTAACAACCCATATAAACATTTTTAGCATCCGGTAAACAATGTTTGGGAATAAACACCCAATAAGTCCGGAGGATTATATGAATACAAACCTCTCATCAAAATAAGATCAATAACCATGAAAACGAAAAAGATTTGATCAAAGAAAATTTGTTTTCATAACAAAAAGATTTTAAGACATAATTTTCAAAACCAAGAAAAAGAAAATTAAAAACATTAAAATTCTTGGTTTAAAAAACAAATTTGTTTTGGTACCCAAGAACTCTTGGTACCAAAAGATTTGGGGACATGACCCCTATCTTTTAAGCTCAAAGCCCTAGGGTTATGAACCCTCTTGGGCGCATGTAGTGTACTAACACGGTCAAAGCAATAATCACTCAAATGACCATTCCGATTGTAATTTGTGCAATGAAAGAGATCCATTTGTTTTTGTGGACCATTAGCTCGTGCACGGGAAACATTAGAAACATTTGCAAACATGGATGGTCGTTTTAAATTATTTTGCAAATGAGAAACCTTATCAAAACAAAACTTTTCTAAGTGGTCATATCTACCACAAACATCACACTTAAAAACATGTGGCTTAATAAAATCATTTGGCAAAGGAGATTTCTTTTTCAAATCATAGCAAAATTTTACCAAATGGCCAAAACGTCCACAAAGATCACATCTATACACATAAGCATGCTTATGATGAACAATGGGTGCATGTGTGTATACATGTGATGAAGAAGCTACATGAGATGCACAAGGAGCATTAGCATTCTTATGTTTGTGTGCATCATAGCAAAATTTAGATAAATAACCTTTTCGGCCGCAAATAGAACACTTATAAACTTTGCTATATATGTGTACATGATGAGTGGATGATTTCTTAGACTTGGCACACATATCCATAAGCTTCTTATGATTATTAATGCATGTTTTCAAAGTTGAATCTAAAGATGAAATGCTTTTATTCATAAGATTCAAATCTTCATTTTTAGACACATATGCACTTTTAGAAGTAGAACATAAATAGTCATTTATGAAAGAAGCAGTATCATTTTGTATGTTCTCTACTTCTAACATGGCATTATCTTTTTCATGAGTTAACAAGGAAAAGTTTGAAAGCAAAGAATCATGATCCAATTTTAATTTTTCATTGTTTTCTTTAAGGATCACATTTTCATTAGAAATAGTTTCAAACTTAGATGCTAACAACTCATGATCGGATTTTAAATTATCATGCTTGCTTTGTAAATTAATAAAATCATTTTGTAATTTGTTAAAGTCATGCAATAATTTTTTACTAGCACAAGCAAGTTCATCACTAGATAAATCATTAGTGGTTTCGAACTTGCAAACCTCACTAGGGCTATCGCCTAGTAGCCGTGTGCATGATGCTCCACATGAACTTGAAGCCGGATCCTCCAAAGCTTGTCGGATCGCCTCCAAGTCCCCTTGATGTGCTTTAATAAATTTCCATAATGTGTAAGCACTATCAAAATGAACAAATTTGTTAGGCATAGATGAATCAAGAGCATTTAGCAAATATTCTAACAAAATATTATTCATTGTAAACATACATGATCATTTTTATTCCACTTGGATTTCTCCATAGTGGGCACAATATAAGCATCATCTATAATTTCCCATAAATCAAAGTGTTTAGATTGAACAAAAAGTTTAAATCTAACACACCATTGGGCATAGGGGAAATTATCTAATTTAGGAGCAATATTGATGGCATAACCTAAACAAGATGCATCATTCATATCCATAATGTATATATGCAAGCAAGATACAAAAATTAAAAATTGGATTAGCACAAAAAGATAACTTGGATCTTTAACTCAAGGCGATTAGACCTTAAATCAAAAAGCACCAAGCTCTGATACCAATTGTTAGACCCTAGAGGGGGGGTGATTAGGGTCTTATGCTAATCTAATCCGATTTAAATACTAATAAAAAAATAATTAATAAGTTATCCTATCAAGTATAAAATACAACAAGATATATGAGCTAGGATAAGCAATATAAACAATGAGATATATCCTATATGATGAAATATATATGCAATGATATATAAACTAACATAAGATGATATATCCTACCAAAGAGATATACAATATGATATATGCAAGGATATGTAAACTAACACATGGGTAAATAATATAAACAAGATAGTGGATGAAATAAATGAGCAATGCATAATTGGCGATATAAGATAAATGCAAAAACAAATACGCCAAAGACAAACTCAAACAAGCAATATGATCACGGAGTTCGGACCTTCCGTCCTACGTCTCCGCTCCCCACTCCCGGGGAGAAATCCACTATCACAACTGGGTTTTCTATGCTCACCCGAATAACGTTTACACCTCACAGTGTCGGTTTTCAACGCTTACCGATCAACGTCACGCCTGACACTCGGTTTTCTAGTTCACCGAAAACTTCACAACACATTTGGTTTTCTAGCTCACCGAAAACCTTATAACACTCACAATGTAACAAATATAAATTTGTTCTCTATAATAGATGAGAACTCAATTAAGTACAACTCAATGTTACAATATCTCACAACCCTAATATACTATGTATGCAAATACAATAAGCTCAAGTGGGTGTGTGTAACAATGAGATTAATCAAATCTAAACTCAATATAAAACTAGCTTTAAAAAGATGATAATCAAACAAATAAATATAAAGCTAGAAAAGAGTTTAGAAAACTTCTTAATAGATGACAAGAGATGAAGGGATAATAGTTGATTGCTCAAACTCCAATAGATGATCTCCTCAAGCTCTTGTGGAATTTTCTTCACAAACAAACTCTTAAACAAACTTAAAAACTCTTCAACAAACTTGTAAAACTCTTTTTAAAACTCTCTTAAACATCCATAAGAAACAATGAAAGTTGAGGGCTTTTTATAGCCTCTTAAATCAGCCACAAACCCCCAAAAACCGAAAATATCAAAAACTAGCCGTTACTAGCCGTTATAGGCTGAAAAGACCAAAATACCCCAAAATCCATCATTCTGGAAATTTGCGTATCTGACTTTGTAAAATTAATTAAAAATAGTAAAACAGATCCAAAAATTATGAAATGTTTTAGGAAGGTTCTAGACATGTAGAATAATATGTTAGAGAAAGAATTTCTGAAAACTTATTTCCCAGTTGAGAGAAATAAATGTTTGAACACAGATTTATAGTTTCTGAAAAACTGCTGACATACACGATTTTGTAAAATCAATTGGGTACAGTAAATCAACTCTAAAAATAGTAAAATTTTGATAAAAGTTTGTAAACATGTAGATAAACATGTCAAAGAAATAATTTCTTGAATAACACTTCCCATTTATGAAAACTTATTTGTTTTGTAAAACATGCACGAACATATGCACGAACAAAAACATGATTTTGTAAATTTCATTAAACATAACAAATCAATTCCAAACTTGATGAAACTTTGTGAAATGTTTATAAAAATAAAAACAAACATGTTAGAAAAAGAATTTCTCAAATTGAATTTCCATTTGTGAAAACTCATGTATTTTGCAAGTGTGTCCAAAGCATGAAAACTCAAAACCATGCATGTATATATATAACTATATATATACATAGAAACCAAATACGTATGTGTATGTGATATTGAGCTTAAGGTACTTAACATACATAATATAAAATCTAAACTAGATTACTCAAGCTTGATCTTGATCTTCATTGTAGCTCAACTTGGTACACATGAGGATGAAGCTTGAACTTGATCTTTAACTTGAATTGCATAAGCTTCACTGACATTCCGCCAACCTCCTTTGGATATGATCGTTGAAGCGTAATTCCATCCATCCTCCAACAACATTGTTTGTCTAGAATAAATACGAAAATACAAACACTAGACAAACAACATTAGAAGTAAATTGTTTGTTAAACATCATCAAAACAAGAAGGCCAACACGCCGTTAACCCAACTCGACCCAACCCCACCCTTGATAGCTGCCCTCGCCTCTTTATTCCCCCACTTGCTGTGCCACCTCTTTGGCCGCCCCATCCTCTCTCTCCCTCTCTCAGATCCCACTCTGTCAGCCTTCTCCACCACTCTCCCCTTGCAGCAGCAACCCAACATACCCAGCGTCCCAACCCCCTGTTCGCCGCTCCAGTAGCCTACACCGCCTCCGACACCATCTTCGCCGCTTTGGCTAGCTCTGACGACCCAGCCCCTCCGGCCTCACCACACCGCTAGCACCCGACAGTCCACCACAGCAGCCCCTGACCCGAGCCTAGATCTCCCCGCGCCGCCGCGTCACCCACGTCGAAACCGTGGTCAAATCCATGTCTCCAGCCACCCGTCAGCCCTGCAGCCTCCTCTGGCCACCTGACCTGCCACCACGCCGCTCGTCGTGACCCTCCGTAGCCTCCCTGATCAGATCCGCCGCAGATCTGAGCTTCGACCATGCCGACCTGACGTCCGACGAACCCACCTCATCGTTGCCCCTCCTCTTCACAGCCCCAACCGTCGTGCACGCCCCGACACCACCGCCCACCCCGTGCTCAACTACGCTCAGCCCCGTCGCCTCTTAGATCTGAACCGCCATCCGCTACATCTCCGAGATCCCCGTCAACGTTGATTCGTTCAACAAACCCGAGGGATCCCACTTGCTCAGATCTAAATTTTCTATTTATTATGAATTATCTACAATATTAGATTTGTTAATAATTATCTGCGCGGGCTTGTTGATGAAATTGTGAATTATCTGTTTATGTTAATTTGTGGTATAATTATCTGCGTGGATGTGATGAATGATATTAAATAAATTTTAATTATGTGATAAATAGTATTTTTAGAATAATTATAATAGATTAAAGAATTTATTTTGATGAGGGGTTATTTTAGAATAATTATAATATTTCTTGAAATTATTTTGTGGAAGGAAATCATTTTAGAATGAGAAATAATTTTAAAAGAATTTATTATTAGAAAAGGAATTATTTTAGATTAATTATAATGAGAAATGATTTTAAAATAAATTATTTTCGAAACAGATTATTTTTTAGATTTTATAGATGTTGTTTATGATTTATGATCCTTAGATTTAATTATGTGATATGCCATGACATCGTTGTACAGGATTGGTTGTTTTTATTTATTGTTCCTTATTGTGTTTGAGAACCATTAGTAGTTCATGACTTAGTGGCCTCGTGTGTCATGAACAGACTTAGTGACATGTATGAGTGTGTTGACTGAGTTTAGGTGGTGAACCTGAGTTTTAATGAGGATTATGGTTGACTTAGAAAAACAAGAAGAGTAGGGATGAGGAAGTCCATGTTTATGTGATCGGATATAGCTGTTGATATATCTTCCAAGCTCGCCCAATGATCCAATGTACCTTGGGGTTAGTTTGTTGGGTTAAAGTGAAGCCAGTGTAGTCACTTTGGTCCGTGAATTTGATATTCACCTGAGTTTAGCTTGAGTTTAAACCAGGTTGAAATCGGATTGTGTGTAGCCCTCTAACCGATCTAGTGTAGCGACGTATTGGGTGCACGTAGAGGATTTATGAATAGCCAGTTATCTTATAATATGAACGTTGACTCTATGTGAGATGTGGACCAGTGAGTTAAGATAGGATGGCCAGTTACCTGACCTCGTTGTTTAGATGATTATGGATTCTTGTGAGATGTAGGCCAGTTATGTTTCTTTTCATACATAGATCAAGATTAATATTTAATTATCTACAATTTGAGACATATGGTATATATATGAGGGTTTCCTTGTTTGGATTATTTCGCTCGACGTACTACGTCTGTTGTCGTAAAATTTTAAGTATTAATTCCATCTAGTTGTATGACATTGATTCTTGGATGATTTCTGATCGCTAGATGCATGATCGACATGTTACTTGATTGATTTTGTTGGATTTCCAGTCATTCGTCTCTTTGTCATTTTCTGTTGTCGTATTCTTTTCTGCTTTGGTTTTTGATCGTTTTA
Organism: Asparagus kiusianus; assembly: GCA_022839385.1. NCBI lineage: Eukaryota > Viridiplantae > Streptophyta > Magnoliopsida > Asparagales > Asparagaceae > Asparagus > Asparagus kiusianus. Next base: position 206,934 of record BQKN01000553.1, read on the forward strand.
TTTCTTTTGTAGGGTCTTGCCATGTGCCATGCACGCTGATGTACATCTGTTTTCTCCAGTGTGCGTCAGACTTAGAGGAAGAACAGGTCTGGCTTGGAGATACACCAGAACCGAGTATTCTCAGCAGGAGTGCCTAGTGGACGAAGTAGAAGAAGAAACCGAAGCTTAGTTATTCCTTCAGTTTATTTTTGTAGCACTTTTATTTCCTTGATCAGTGTATTTATTATATTTGTCCAATATTCTGTTGGATGGTTTTGTATAAGGGCATGTTTGACCCGTATATTATGTACTGGATGATGTTCATTTGTGATATGTATTATTTTATTCTGAGTTTGTCTATTATATTATCGTTGATTGTGATCGGGGACCTGTGTCTTTGCATTTATTTCTTGACGCTTAGCGTATTAGATTGAAAAGATGAGGTCTAGCACTTATTTCTCCTCGGTTTAATACGTCGTGGGCTTACTCGCGTCCTGATTCCCTGGTATTTTAGGAAGCGGTGCGTGATAGATGGCTTAGACTCTCTCGGGACGATTGGAACCGTCTTATAACCGTTTCCTTAGAAGTCAAAGGGGATGGTTTTAAACCGTCCCCAAAGAACCGTCCTCATATACCTAATTTGTGGTAGTGCCAGTTCGTCCACTGTCTCAATGATCGAAGAGATCAAAAGATCTAGATTCATATATGGCATAGTTCGAGTTGGAAGATTCGATCTAGAGCTTCACAGTTCTGGATCAGGGAATAGAAACCTAGATCGGATGAGAAATCCCCGACAACGGTTGAAGTGAGAGGAAATCAGAGGAGAGAGAAAGAGTGGGGGTTAGAAAAGTTCTAGAGAGAGAAAGAGGGAGAGAGATTTAAGGGGGTTGAACTCACACGTACGTATGAAGTGAGAAAGACAAGAGTAAATGGTTCGAAAAGGGAGCGGCCATCTCCGTGGTTTTTTAGGAGGAGAGCGGATGAAGATTTGGGGGTCGTCTCTATTTACTGTGGGTTGAAGAATGGAAGAAATTGAGGTGAGGAGATGGATCGTCGAAATAATTTAGAGAGAGATGGGGAAGATGGGCTACGGAGAGAGCGATTAAGGAGGAATTTAGAGAGAGCACTGTCATTGAGAAACGGAGGAACCTGAAGCGAGGAGGCCAAACATCGAATTAATTAAGAGGCAGAGAGAGGGAGAGGGGCAGAGGAGAGAGCGGATTGCAAAGGGAAGGAAGAGAGTTGTGCGTTATCGAAGAGGATAGGATAGGATAGGATAGGTATCTAACTAATTATGTTTTTCTTTTTAATTAATCTAATAATAACAATAACAATTACTATATGACAAAATTAGAATTAAGAAATTTGTAAAGGATAAAATGGGTATACAAAATTTTTGCCATTTGTTTTCTCTTTTAGAAGTAGTATAGATCAACCCAAAATGTAAATCTCCGAGTAAACTTATGAAAATCTAGCTAATTTGTAGAAAAAAAAATTAAAAAAAAATTGAATTGACAGTTTCATAACAAGAACAAAGAGAAAATCCCACGACGGACAAGACGAGAATCTAGAAAAGCTTGCCAATTACGTAACCAACCATCATCATTACGCCCATAACGTGGTCACCACCTAGCGATAGTAATACCGTCCAATCAATATCCCCACCCTCTGTCGACAAAGAGACACCCACGTCCCGCCCTTGCTGCCGCCGGGCCCAGCATTCACGGCCATGTGTCGTTCTCCAACCGGCTATAGAGGGCCCACCGGCCGGCGAATGGCTCGAGGAACCAGGAGGGAGGTTTGCCTTTCGGAAAAGTGAGGGTGAGATATGACGTCAGACTGGTATTACACGTAGTCGGTACGGGGTTATTGGGTCGAGGTGTCGGGGGCTCAATACTTGTTGTTTCTTGCGGGCAGAGGATGTTCGTTCGCCGTTGACTTCTCTTTGTAGGTTGATGTCTATTTTGTAGAAGCACACCTCCAACATAGCATAATTGCGCTACTAATGCTTCTCTCGTAAATGGTAACTCACAAACTTTTTGCAGAAACATACCTTCCGTGGATATATAGCGTATATTTTGTAGCCCCTTTTTGTGTTTCCTCGGTAAATGAAGTTTATTTTTGAATGAGAATGCTTATTACCTTTTTGGCTTAAGTGCACTTAAATACCTTATAGCTTGCCCTACTTTACACTTATATACCCTCACTTATTTTTTACAGACCTTATATGCCTTAAACTTTTTTTTAAAAACTTGCACTTATATACCCTCACTTGTTTTTCGCAATTTCTATTATTTTAAGTGTAAGTTTTAAGAACTTTAGGGTATCTAATTATAAGTTTAAAAACTTTAGAGTATGTAAAGAAAATTCCAAAAACAATAACAAATCATCCGAGAGTCATGACTATTCGAGTCCAACACTCTCCCATATCCTGTATCATGCATGCATCACGTGCATAGTAATACTATTTTATTGTTCCATAGCGAGAAAAGAGAGGATCGTTAGTTTACCCTCCCCTATCTTCTCTCAGTTTCTCTCTCTATTTCTCCTTTTATTTAACTGATTATAAATTAGTAAAGGGTTTTTATCATATTAGACCCTCAATCTTTGTTAATTCAATATTAGATCTTCAAATCTTCACAGTTATAAATTAGAGCCTCGAAATCTTCATATTTCTTTTAAATGGATCTTAATTAGAACAAAGAATTTGGAGTCTAATAAAAAACTAACAACTACTTGGGGCTCCAATTAATACGATAAAACCCCATTAATGAAACTATTTAATTTCGTCAGTAATATATTAGTAATGTTTAAAATTCCCATGACGCTACTCACTAATCAATCAGGACTCGACTGTGTTGATTGTGGTCGAGCCTTTGGTCATATTTGTTGACGTGATTCCTAAAGATTTGTCATCCTCAACGATCAAAATTGATTGTTGGATGGGCTGAGTCCACACTGATACGGCGCGTGGTTAGATCCGAAAATGACCAATTCAACCCAAAGTCTTCCCATGTGCTAAAAACCACATGCTTTCAAGTTTCAAGTCATTTCGAATACATATGAAGAGCACGATCGATTATTAAACAAATGCAAAACATTTAATTTGAAAATGTAAATAAGAGTTTAAATTATACTATCTTTCAGTTACTTATATAAAAAGGCTTCTTGCGGAATTTTGTGTAACAAGTTAGAAGTTTGCGGTACACGGGTGGGCCCATCAAACAATGACTCATACATGTTATGTACTCCCCACCTCCAACTAGAGTTAAACACATTTAAGCTCTTTTAACCCAAGTTTTTATGTTCAAATACCCCTAACCCAGCAGTGTATAAGGTCCCTATACTGTATTTTGAAGTAATGCCCAATTTACCATTTTGTACACTTTTATAGAGTGTTAATTTTTTTTTATCTCAATAGGCAACCCCTCATTACATTGTACAGTTGAAGTGACATATAATGGGTTCAAGAGAAGAGAGAAGAATGGTATTAATGGCTGGGAGAGAATTTTTTGATGGAAAGGGAAATTTGGAGGGAAACATACTAAGTTAATGTTCCATGTCAAGGTAATATCTTCTTCCCTCTTTAGATTCTACTCAACAACTTTTAACAACCTTCAACAACCAAAACGCTCTTAACTTTTTCCTCTTAACTTCTCCAAAAATCAAAATGGAAGAGTCTTTAATATATGTGATTTCGCTGAACAATAATGCAACCCTTATTAAAGTCAATTCTGCAATAAGTTTAGCTAAATTGAAGATGCACGTTGCAGAGAATTTAAAGGTACGTTATGAAAGTTTGTTGATAAGTTACTATCTGGAGAAATTTTCGAATGTCCCGTTTGAGCTTCTAAAAGATGAAAATATTCTCAACATGATATATTATCATTGTTTAATAGGGATAAATATGATAACCATGACTAATACTTAAAGAGATGAATAATCTACACATGCAATAGGGACAGAAACAGAGTTTAAGTAAGTATTCAAAAAATTCTTTTCAGATTTTGTATATATGTTATAATGGGAACCGTGATACTTACGCCTTATATATGTCCTGTAGACATTGCGCGTGACATATCGACTTTATTTGTAATGTATACAAGTTAACAATTATTTGTAATTGCCACATGTGACTTATATATATGTTATATTCAACTTGAAGTATTCATACTATAAAATCACCATCATCGAAGCATATCCACGAATCAAAGAGGATTCCAAATGACAATTCTCAAGGAGAGTATGTGTGGATGATTGATGACATAGTAAGTTACTTGATAGGAATACCGGCATGGTGGCACGAGGCAATTACTAGAAAAGGGCAGCATTTTGAAAGCAACAAAGAAGTTAGAATGGCTTTATATACTACTCTATAGCTAAGAAATTCTCTTTTAAAAATGTTAACAATGAATCAAAATGCATTCGTGCTAATTGCATGTTCAGAAAAGAAACAAAATGCCCATGAGTTCTTTATGCTTCACCATTGAGCCATATGTCGACCTTCACTATAAAAAAAATTGTTCCTCAACATACTTGTAGACAATATAACAACACAGCCGGTCACTCTAGAGCATCGAGAAGGTGGATTGTGAGTATGCTACAATTAATTATGAAGAGGCATCGAGAAGGAAATAGCAAAAGACCAAATATTTGGTTGTGCAAGGCATTCATATGGTTTACTACCTCGGTTTGTCCATTAATTTGTTAACCTTAAATGTGATTTATTAACCATAAATGTGACATTTCAGAATGATATGTGATGTATAAGCATATTATGTGATATTTAGACGTCATATGTGACATTTAAGTCATAAATGTGAGGTTTCGACCTTAAATATGACATTTCAATCTCATATGTGACATTTGGCTCTTAAATGTGACACCTATACCTTATACATGACATTCATGTCTTGCATGTGACAGTTAGAACTTATCCATCACTTAACAAGTTATTTGTCCTTTTAATCATCATTTAAAGATATCAAACCAATGTGATGGAAATAAACCTAGGTAGTGTCGTCATCAATGAAAAAGAAGAAAAGTGATTCAAGCGTTTATTTGTGTCCTATAGTGCATGCATAGAGGGGTTTCTCAAGGGATGTAAGCCATTGCTCTTTCTCGATGGGAACTTTGTACTCTTTCTCGATGGGAACTTTGTAAAAGATCGTTACAAAGGGATCTTATTAGGTGTGACTACTTATGATGGTAATCAATGCATATTTCCACTCGCATTTTGAGTTTGTGACCAAGAAAATGAAGTGAATCGGAGGTTGTTTATTCAAGGGTTGCAGTATATTTTATACAATCAAACAGAACCATATAATCCACCCCATCCTCTAGTCATTTTGTCAGATGTTGACAAAGAAATAAAAATATTTGAAAGATATATTTTCAGATACGTATCATTTCAGATGTGTACTCAACTTGTTGAGAATTACAAATTGAAGCTTAGAGAGATGGGTTTTACCTCAAATGTTGCTCAATGGATTTCAAAATTATTGGAGTTTGCTGCATATAAGAATACAAAAAGAGAATTGCAATTTTACATGAGATTAGGTTGATGGTGAAAGTACCCTAGAGGGGGGTGAATACGATAATTGCTAATCAAATCCAATTGTGATGTCAACATAAAACTTATAATGCAATATCCTAGCAAATATAATATTCAAAGAGATATGCAAGGATAAGGAATTATATAATAGGCGATATAAACAATGAGATAATGGGCGATATACAAATAAACACAAGACGAAAAGGAAATAGTGCGCCAAAGAAACACAATCGCAAACAAACAAGAATTGATCATAGAGTTCGGTCAACTCACGACCTACGTCTCCACTCCTCACCTAGAGGAGATCTCCACTATCAATCAAAATAACTACACAGTCAGTTTTCAAACTTCACTGAAAACTTTTATAATCCACATGTTGTCAATCCAACATGACACTCCTCTAAGTGTTGGCCTATTTGTGTCACCTTTTGCAAGTGATTGGAATTACTTTCTCTCCCTAAGCTTTTACAACCAAGCCACACATCTTGGAATTGATCCCGATCTCTCCCCAACCACTCCTCTAAGTGTCCTTGTATATTTCAACGTGTTTACCGATAAGCTCCAGTAAATGATTTTATTCTCTAATACAAATGAGAATGAAAATTAAAGCTCATCAATTGTAACACTGTGACAACCCAAGTGTCCTATATGTGAAATACTTAAAGCTCAAGTTATTGTGTGTGAAAGCAATAAGTAAAACACAATCAAAGATAAACTCAAATCAATCTAGCTAGAATAAATATGAAAATCAAAATATGAGATTAGCTAGAAGAAAGGAGTTTAGAAAACATCTCCAAAAACAAGAGAGGTAGAGATTTGAGGTTGAAATCCTCAAGAACGATGTTGCAATCCTTCTCTTGTGAAACTCTCTTCACATAAACAAACACACTTAATTTTTCTTAAAAACTCTTTAAACAAACTTGCAAAACTCTTTTATAAACTTCTTTAGTAGAACAAATGAATTAAGAAGGTTATTTAGGGCCACTCCAAAGAAAACAAAACAATCAGCCAATAACTAGTCGTTACTGGCAAAATTACCGTTTATCAGTCGACTGCTCTTTTGGATCGATCGACTGATAGACTGTAAAAAACAGAAGCTGGAAAATCTCACTAGTTAGTCGACTTATGAAAAAAATCAGTCGACTTATACAAACTGCTCGGCCAACTTATGGAATAAATCAGTCGACTTATAATACTATTCACAGGAACCTGAAATTTTGAAAAACTGATTTTCTAAATTCAATTTAAAATAGCAAATCAACTCCAAAAAATAAAACTTTGGGAAAATTTTATCACTTCAGATTTGTGAAAACTCACTGACCGAAAAATAGATTCTCCGGTTTCTAAAATTTCTTGAAGAGTTGATATTGTAAATTTGATTTAAAATAGTAAATCAATTCCAAAAATAATAAAATTTGGGAAAATGTTTATATATCTAAAAATAAACATATTAAAAAAGGAATTTCTAAAATATCATTTCCCAAGAGTGAAAACTCACTATTTTGTAAAAACGGTCATTTGTTAAATACTTGATTTTGATGAAATTTCTTCAAACAAGTTTTGAGATACTTTTCAAAAGATTAATAGACTTAAGGAAAGATATAAAATAATATCGTTAAGTCTATAATCTGAAAATGACGATAAATCGAAGCAAATGTGTTTTGTGTAGTTTGAGGTTTTAAGCATAACACATAAAGTGAACACCTAAACTAAAAACACTATACCTATACCAAGCAATGTGATCTTTATTAAGCTTGATCTTGGTAGCGGGATGAAGCGATAATGTTGTTGACTTGAATTGTGAAGGCTATATTCCGATTTTTTTCCATCATCCATTGGTTATGATCATGTAGGCGCAAGTCCAACCAACCTTCAACATAAGATCTTTGTGTAGGATACCTAACAATCAAATACAAACAATCGATAACTGATGTTAAGAATTATTTGTTAATCATCAAAACTAGATTAGACAATATGCTTATAAATATGAGACATAACAATCTCCCCCTTTTTGATGATGACAAACAATCTACATAAAGAGTATATAAAACATGCATGATACCAATGAATATATAATTTGTAATCCTCATGCATGATAGAAAATGATATACTCACACTACACTTATTTCTCCCCCTTTTTCAACATCAAAATGAAAAAATAATAAGAATAAGAGAGTGAAAGCTCCCTCTATAAAAAAGGCACGGTGAGTATAAACAATGAAAGAGATAGGGAAGGCCCCCTATCAAAAAGCTTTAAAACATATATAAAAAAATATAATAACACATAAATGTGAGTAAACATAGATATAAAAACATCTACTAAACAAAACTCACATTTAAGGCAACTCAAAAGAACATATATAGATATATCATTATGAAAGTGGTGTCTCAAAACATATATGTAAAAACAATTCTTAAACAAGTCATGAAACTTATGATATATATAT
>BQKN01000554.1:0-10179 GCA_022839385.1 Asparagus kiusianus
GCACGGACAAAGACTACAAAACTCTCGCCTCTCGTACAATATTCTTGAATCAGGTTATGTCCTCTACTAATCCTAGATTACAAGAATATTGTACGAGAGGCGAGAGTTTTGTAGTCTTTGTCCGTGCAAAAGATTACATCATTGTGAGAGGGTTTCGCAGTCTTTGTCTGTTCAAAATATTGTAAGGTGAGGTCTTTGGAGAGAATATAAGAGTTGATTATGTATGTGAGGTTGAGAGATTGAGAGATGAGAGTTGAGTGGTTCTTCTTATAGTTCTCCCTAATACATAGTGAATTTCTCGTATTGTTACCCCGTGGACGTAGGTTGAAGTTGGTCGACCGAACCACGTAAATCTCAGTGCTCTTTCTTCTTGATTATGGTTGTTTTATATCTTGTTGATTGTAGGTTAGCTTCCAAATTGAGCATATTGTAGTAGACGGGGAAAGTAAAATTTCCCAATAGTTGCATGGTTACATATGTAGTTTTCTTATGATAAATTGCAGGAAATCATCATTTAAAATTACTTTAGCCACGAAACATGATCTGAAGCCTAAAAATACTGGAAGTCTCAAGGAATGTAAACAACGCATTTTTCTTTTATGAGAGGTTTCTAATTTAGACCTCGACAAGATAGTTTATGGTTACAAAAGTGTGGTATGTATAGCAAATATATTTTAGAGTACAATATATTTTAGGGTAAAATATTGAGTACTTGCATAGTTTTTTTTACTGTATTAGGAGTTAATTTTTTTTGAATGAAAATAAGGCATACTGCCCTATCATGTATATATAAACCAAAAAGAGAGTTTTTACAAAAGATATCTGATTGTGATTTGGCCCAAGACTCCGAGTTGGAGGAGTTGGAGGGTATTAGACCAAATCACCAAAAGATGTCTCTATGAAGAGATCCAAAACAAAACATCTAACAGAAACTACAAAATGCAAGGTATAACCAGATCTGAATCTGAAAAAACAAAAATGAAAAGAACTGCTAACAAAGAGGCCACTACCCATGAGGGCTAGGAAGACCATTGCTATATGCACTTGATTCTACAATATCGGGGAGCCCCGAGCTGAAGATGAGCTTGTTCAACTTACTAGCTTTCTTGGAAGAGGAGGCACCTATCCAGAAAAGAAGAAAGTGAACCACCTTGTTGATGATATGCTGAGGCGTAGAAGACTGATTAGAGAAGATGAAGTCATTCCTAGCTTTCCAAATGATCCAACAAACCGTAGGAAAACTGAAGCCCCATAGAAGTCTAACGGATGAGTGGAGGGACTCGTCAGAACAGATAGAGAGACAGTGGTTGATGCTTGTGGGGAGAGAGACAATACCAATTTTAGATAGCCATGGAACCCAGATCTGCTTGGAAAAGTTGCGTGAGAGGAAAAGGTGGTCGTGGGACTCATGGTCATCACAGAAGGGGCAGTTGGTGTCTACCAGCCAACCCTGAGCTGCTAATCTATCTTTAGTTTTCAATCTGTTAAGACTGAGAATGCAAGTAAACAACTGAACTTTGCTAGGCAGAAGCTTATTCCATACAACAACATTATATGGGTAGCGGTGACCTCTATCTGTGATGAATCTGTACATGGATCTGACAGTGAAAGACTTGGAAGCTGGAAGTTGCCACAAAGGTCTGTCAGCAGATGAAGAAGGAGCAAGATTGGAGTCATGTAGGAGTTGGATGAGAGCTTGGACCTGGCTTCTGTCGATATCAGATGTTGGACGCCTGAGGATTGGTCTCCACAACCATCTCCCCCCCACAGATCTCCCTTGGGACTCTGCTGGAATGAATTTGGAGAAGGCTAGGAGATAGGCCTTGGGGAATAAGCTAGCAAGGGAGTTGTCTCCTAACCATTTGTCTTCCCAGAAGAGAATCCTAGAACCTTTACCTAGTTCCCATTTGACTGATCCAAAGAAAAATTGGTAGCAGGAGGTGACATCTTTCCAGAATTTAGAACTCTAACACCCGTGAGAGGGGTTGTGCAGGTTGGAGTTATAGATGGACTGGAGAACTTTGCCTACGTGGTTGTTGTTGTCAAGGAAATTCCAAAGCCATTTAGATAGGAGGGAGATGTTGAATGAATAAAGGTTGGAGACCCCAAGGCCCCCACAGGCTTTAGAAGAACAAACTATGTCCCAACTGACAGGGTGGGTGGATTTGGAGTTAGCATTAGCATCTCCCCAAAGGAAATCACATGTGATTTTATCAATCTTCTTGATGAGCCAACATGGGAGTTTGAAGAAGGACATGAAGTAAAGGGGGATGGAGGAGAGGACATATTTGAGAAGAACCAGTCTTCCCCTAATGGAAAGTTGTTTACTCTTCCATATGGAAAGCTTACGGTGGAGATTGTCGAGCAGAGGTTGCCAGTCAGCCCTAGAGAGGGATCCTCTTTTCATGGGAAGGCCAAGGTACTTAAAAGGAGGTGATGCAAAGGCACAATTGAGGATGTTAGCTAGAAGGGATCCCTTGGAAGCTGATTTACCACTATAGAACAGGTTGGACTTGAAGAAGTTGATAGATAGACTAGAGGTAAGTTCGAAGAGATATAAGATAGATTTGAGATTGGTAATGTCTGTGGGGTTGGCCTTGCAGAAAACAATTATTTCATCTGCAAACTGCAAGGACTTGATGTCATTGAGCATACCCTTCAAATGGAGTTCAGAGAGATCCCCATGATCACAACTATTGTGAAGCATCCTGCACAGGACGTCAGCCACGAGAAGGAACAACATAGGGGGAAGGGGGTCTCCTTGTTTGAGACCCCTATGACAGGAGAATGGGTTGGTTGGAGACACATTAACCAACACAGACAATGAAGAAGATATAAGGATGGAGGAGATCCAAGAACACCAATTGGGCCCAAAGCCTCTAGATTGAAGGATGGACATGATGAAATCCCAGCTAACACAGTCAAAAGCTTTGTGAAAATCTAGCTTAATGATACAGGCCTCTAACTTTTTGGAAAAGCACTGGTTAACCACCTTGTATGTAGGAAAATTGCAATGAAGAGAATAAAAGAAAATTAACTTATATTTCTTTGATTCCGATTACAACTTGGTTACAAAAGAGAAGAAAATGAATTTGGTTCTCTCCTTTGTTTAAAACTGGGTTCTTCAAGGTAGCGATGGAGTGCCTCCTTCGATTGTTCGCATCGAATTTGCTCTCCGTTGACGATCTGACAGTCTCTTATCTCGTGGGAACGATGAACTTCTGTGGAAAGTTTTATATGTAACTCTTTAACGAGTTTAAGAACTCTAAACGAGTTAGAACTCTGTGGATAGAGTTGTTAGAACCGAAAATTTGGTTAATGACCAAGCAGATATTCTGTTGTTGAAGAATCTTCTTAGATTTGATCTTCTGAATTTGATTCAAAAATCCTATCTCCAAGGATTTCGTTTCTCTTGCCTCTCTGTGCGGTTGAGATCCGAATCGCCTCCAAACCTGTGCGGTTTTGATGCTGAAGAAGCCCTTAGCTCACTCTTTCGTTCCAAAAAGCCAGCCCCTAACTCAGTTGAGTTTGTTAAGATTTTATAGGTGGATAAGAGGTTGTAACTGCCCTCTAAATCCGCTCCTAAGTGGGCGTGATTTCCTCAGATCGTGGGGAAACAGTTCTGAAACCGTTCGACTCGTATTTGAACGAGTCAAACGCCCAATCTGGCGTTCAGAACCCAACGTCGCCTCTTAGAATTAAAACGCGAGGTTGGGTATTGGCTGAACATCAATGAATGTGAGGGTCGCTCGCGTTTGGTTTGTTGTAGCTTGGAAACGCGGGGGTCGCCTGCATTTCCGAAATTATGACACGGGGATGACTTCCGCATTTCAGAAGGGGTTAGTTGATCTGTAACCTCTTCTACAGGGCGTTGTAAGGAAAGGACCGTTGTTCCGTAATCCTAGCTTTAGCTGTTGTGAGGTGTGAAAGTCGTCAGATTGTAACTTTCACTGTAGATTATGAAGACTGCTGAATAGAGTTTTCATCAGCTGTCGGAAGCGTCGTTGAATTGTAACTCTTCTCGATCTATGTGAAAAGTCCTCCATTTACAGCTTTCGTTTGTTGGCATGAAAGCTATCTGATTGTAGCTTTCATTGTTGGAACTTGACGGGAATCAATCATCCATAGTGACTTTTAGACGAATATTTGCCCACAGCTCTCTACCAAGCAACTCACTAACTAAGTCCAACCTTTTATTTCTGAAATCATTACACTGCTCATCAGCATCTCTAATAGTTGCTAATATAATATTGGTCATGTTATTGTCGCAACCATCAAGATCAATCATCTCAAACATGAGGTCGTGTTTGTAGTGATTATAATGCTGCGGATGCAATGATTTAGAAATCTCTTTTGTTTCGATTGTAAGGATGAATTCTGCTTCTTGATTTGAAGGAACCATTACCTTATAATCTCGTAGGGATCAGCTATCTATTGTGATTTTTAGACAGCCTACAGAACCCCCTCCAAAGTTTTCGAAAGTTCGCGGTTGACTGGGACGAAATTTCGAAATACTTTGGATCCCAAAATTTCGTAAATTGATTGTCCACTCCGTCTGATTGGAAGACGTAGCAAAACTGGTTGTCAGAATGTTGAGATGTTGCTTCCTCGAACCAAGCAATGCAGCTTTTGAGCTTTGATGACAATGAAGGATGAAACACGCTCTAAATCTGGTCTGACGATTTTAGCGTTGTTGATTGTAATCTGCTTACACCCATCTGATAGACTCCCCAATGGAGTCGCCTATTGCTTTTCGATTTTGATGACTTTGGTGGTTGACCTCAAATTTTTTTTTTATTTGAGGTCTTGTTGATTGTAACGCGTAGGTGAACTCTGCACTTGGGAGTTTAAACGCGTAGGTGAGCCTTGCATTTGGAATTTCAACCAACTCGAACGCGAGGGTCGAATTTGGGCGGGATTCTGGCCTCGAATCCCGTCCGTTAAGATTTGACAGCTTACAGCTGTCTATAAATAGACCGCTGGAGGTTAAATCAAGAGTCATTTGACTCTTCTTGAAATTCCAACGAAAATTTTTGTTTCCATCTCCGGCAAAAAGAACTGTTCTTCTTCTCCTCCGACTAGATTCCATGGCGCCTAAGAAGACTGTCTCTCGTCCCTCCAAGTCTGACGCTGCTGCGGCTTAGGGGTCGGCGCCGTCGGCCGGTGGCGCTGCTGCTCAGGCGAACGTGCCACCCTCACTTCCTTTGATTGGCGGTGAGTACGACCTCCGTGGTCATTAAACTTGCTTTGGCAAGTTCTGATCTTTGGATCAATGAGGAAACTCGTTTCGACAACGCGGGGCTCGACTCCGTCGTTTGGTACTTTTGACGAGGGGTTCGACCTCCGCGTCTGACATTGTTGACGCGAGGTTCGACCTTCACGTCTGATGTTTTTGACGCGAGAGTCGACCTTCGCGTTTGAACGTTTTATTGACGCTAATTTCGACCTTCGCGTCTGAACTTCTTGTTGACGCTAAGTTCGACCCTCGCGTCTAAACTTTACCTTTGTGTTATATAACTTTTTCTTTGTTTTGCAGTGTGTCATACCAGCGAGCCTCTCCCTTTTCGCCACCATTTTGGACATGAAGGTGGTGTAGATCTGAATATGACTTTCAATCTTCGTGAAGAACTCCTAGTTTTCCGAATTAAGGATAAGAGTCGCGTGGAATTAATCACCCAAGCTTCTCCCGAGACTCTTAGGATATTGGTTATGGATGCTCGATTTGAGAACCCGAGCCGTAAGCCAATAGTCAAACCTGGGTTCCTCTTCGGGGATTATGTTGACTTCGAGGCCGGCACTGCCTATGATGGGGACTATAAGTGGTTGCGGAAAGTTGGGGACCGCAACCTTTTCTTGCTCAATATGGAGAGGATGTTCCCTATATCCTACTTTCAATGCGCTTCTATCCCAAGGCATATGGATTGGCCTCTGGTAAAGGATCAGGATGGAGTTGTTCTCGGGATCCTAACTTTCCAAGGGGTCCGCACGGTTGGTTATAACCGATTGGTGACGGCTTTACGGCCAGGATTGTTTGCCAAGGAGTACCCTATCGGCGAAGTGGCTAGTCTAGCAAACACTTTCATCAAGAAATTTTTGGCCCGTAAAGGAGAATTCCCCACGCAAGGATTTAGAACTCCTGGCTGGGTTCATTCTCCGGTAACAGGGTGGTGGACCCGAATGACCAAATTCGTTTTGGACGAATTGGATGTGCCTCTCACTCAAGCTGGCTTGAAGATTTCGGTACGCGCCACCAAGTTCGGTGTTGTTCAGAGCCATTTTTATTTCTTCTCCATATTGGAGAAGTATAATCCTGAAACTTGTACTTTCTTCACCCCAGTGAGGGAATTAGGCTTCGCTCTCCACGAGATGCATGAAGTCTCGGGTCTTCTTCTTGGGGACTTGCCGTACGAAGAATTTGTTTCGGGATCGGCGGAACTTAAAATTTTGAAGAAAACGAGCCCTGAAATTTACTCCACCTTATGGGAAGTCATGTGTCACTTCCACATCTGCTAGCACTTTAGAGGAGGTCCAGGCCCGAATCGACGATGCTACTTCCCACTACACCAATGAGGCTAAGGAAGATGTTTTCCCGGCCCATACGGAATTTGAGAGTTTCCACTACCAAGCTCTGCTCCCTATTTCTGATACGACGCTTTTGGCTGGGTACTTAATGTTGTGGCTCAAGCGGTGCGTTATTCCTACCAGGCCGATCGATGCTCTTGCTGTTGAGGTGATCTATCCTGCTGTTCTCCTGGCGCACGGGAGACCAGTGAATCTGCTTTACGCCATGGTGGGCCGTTTGCAGAGTGGACTGCGGGAGTTGGCCTTGGAATTTATTGATGTCACCGAGGTGGAGTCTGGGGGCCACAAAGCTTTCAAAACTCCCAATCCCCGGATACCATTGCCATATACCTATTTGATGGCTTGGTATGTGATCCACTGTCCTCCTCTAATGAGTGCGGCCTCTCCCCCGGGGGACTCATTCATCCCGTTTGTGCAACGATTAGAATCTGCAAAATGGGAAGGGGGATACATGGTTAGAATTCGACAGATTTTGTCGTGGGACACCCACTACCACATATGGTGTTGTTTCCCTGATTTTGAAGGCGACGTCTACGGAGCGGAATATCAAGACGTCGCGGGTCCTAATGGATTCACCCAGCTGAGTGGGGGTGTTTTCCATTGGCTGCTCTCTATCAGGCCCGGTTATTTGATCTTCTGGCAAGGCGCTCACTGTTTCATCGAGCCCTACCAGCCCTATAGGTTTGCACGCCAATTTGGGTATGATCAGTTGTACGTTGGGAACCCTCGTCCTCAGCTCTCAGCTGTGGGTAACATATATGAGGGGGCCAGGGCTTGGTACTATTCCATGGCAGGCTGTACCAAAGCGACCTTCAGGCTTCCCCACAAAACACCCAACTCCTATACCTCCATAAGCTTCTGCAATTGGTATTTCGCCGCTTCCCAGACTCCCAATTACAACTTGAATACATCTTGCCTGAAAGACATTAGGCATATGTATGCTTTAAGGAGAGGGTCTAAAACGTCTCGTCTGAGAGGGATCGACGAGTTTCTATCTATTGAAGACCAATCTGCTGGGCAGGAAGAGGAACAAGGAGTTGAGCTTGTTCCAGGAGATGAGCAACAAGTGGTTGAGCCTTCCACGACGAGAGCAGCGGGGAAAAGAAAGCTATCTGCAGATGAAACCGGCCGATACGAGAAGCAGATCCGTCGGAAGTTGATAGTGGAATCTCCTCCTCTTAAAGGCCAGCAAAAATCCAAATTAATGGCTGATGCTATCAGAGCTGCTGAAGATGAAGACCAACAGGAATCTTTAGTTGCAGGCTTGCCACATAGAACTGGACTTCGTTCTCATGGCCCAGGCTTATCGAGTGAAGCTTCTTCTTACCATCCCCGCGAGGACGAAGAGGGCGAGTTAATGGCTACAGATGCAGAATCTGCTCCAGTGATGGACCTTCCTAAGTCTCCTGCATCAGAGCCAGTGGGTCTCGAAGAGAATCCATCCCCTCCTCCTTCAGTATTAATGTCACAAGCTGGTGATTTAATTCCTAGTCCTACAACGGGACTTATGAATAAACCAGCTACCGGCACAAATCTTCCTGAACCCTTGGCTACCCGGGATGAAGAGGAGCAAGTTGATTACGAGGGCTCCTCGATTGGTGATGCTGTTGACGAAGATAGAGGTGACGATGATGTTGAAGTTGGCAATGCGCCAGGTGACGGTGAAGGAGATGATGGACATGATTCCATGGATGACATCACCACTTTTGACGATGCTCCCACGGCTCCATCTGATAAAGCATCTGGTTATACTCCTTTCTACCTCACTGGTAAGCTTGGTTTGTTTCGACTTCTTCCACATGCTTTTTCCGCGTTCCGACCATTTTTTCGTGCAGGTTCAACTACTCCTGGGGCTACTTCTGCTACTCCTTTAGAGCAAGAACCTGCGCCGGCGTCAACTCCTTTACCAGAGCAATATTTGCCCGGCTCACCCACAACAACTGCTGCACCTGCCACGTTGCCTGAGACTACGGTTGTGACTCCTCCTTTAGAACAACAGCTCGTGCCGGTGTCGGCTCCTTTGCAGGAGCAAACTTTGTATGACTCTTCTGCGGTAGATACTTCACCAAAAGCGGTGATGAAGATCTCACTCACCCTAACAGAGGCTGGACGAAGCTTATCTCAGGCAAAGGCATTGATGGCTTTGACCTCAAGTCCTTCGCAACTGAACATTTCAATTGCTTCTGCAGCTTCGGCACCTGGATCTCCTACTAGTCATCATCTTGACGCACCAATCTCAGTTGCTGAAGGGGTATCTTCGGGTGCGGTTTTCAGTCTCGCTAATGCACTTAAATTCCTTCAAATCTCTTTAGTATATCTAAACAGCCTTGCGAAGACGGTAGTTGAGTACATGGTGAATGGTCAAGGAACTTTGAACTCCTTTCGACCTCTTCTGGAGGCGGGCTTAAATGGAGTCAGGAGCATGGGCGACACTCAATGGTACGAGTGCTGTTCAGAGATTATTCTTCGTTTGGAGGAGAAATTACAACGCTTCGAGACAATGGGCCATAGAGAACTTCAACCGCAGATTATGTCAACTCTAGCCAGTCTTCAGGTCGCAGAAGTGGTTCACCGAGAAGCACTAGAACGGGACTTAGATGAAAAAGAGCGTCAGATCGCGGAGCTTCATGAGCGTAATATTCGGAAGCGAGAAGAACTAGAACGCTCAACTGCTTCTATGAATTCGCTTCGGGACCGACTTGTTGAAGCTGAAGCCGAAGTCCTACGGTTGAAGGCTGAACTTTCCCGCGAAGAAGGCATTGTTAATATCCTTAGTACCCAGAATGCAAGTGGTACTTTGGAATATCATACACAGTCCATGGCCCTAGAACAGGCCAGGAATAAAGTGGCAGCCATCATCATACCAAGTGAGGATGAACTCCGGGCCAAGGCTGAAGCTATGGTGCGAGCTAATCACGAGGAGGAATTAGCCGAACTCAGGACTCAACTCATCTCTTTTGATTTGATGCGTGAGTGAATTTGGTCTTTGTAATGTTCTTTTGACAAGAACAAGTTTGTTTTGTATCACTTTCTTCTAACTCTTGAATAAAAAGTGATATTGATCCCTCATTGTTTCTTGCATTTGTCATGTTTTGATTTTAAATAACAAATCACGAGAAACGCCCGAGGTGTATTCATGACTTAGTCCGGATTTGGAAAGTTTCCTCTATTATCACTTAAGATAACTCTAGAGAACTTCACAATGTTGAAGATAAATGTTAACTCATTCTCCCGCAACAGAGCTAAAGAGTAGAATTCTTCCTGTGTTGTTTTGACTTTGAACACTGAAAGAAGTCTGTAGGCGCTAGAGGTGTAATTTTAACTTAGCATGGACCTTTTTTTATGTGGGGAGATCCCGAACTTTTCCTTATTATCACTAAGGGTAGTTCTGGAAAGTACTTAGTCCATTGGGAATCTTATGGGAACACCTCTTATATAGCGGGGTAAAAAGGGTTCAAATAAGAGGGTTTAGACTGTTAGAGGTGTGAGGTTAACATAACAGGAAAGGACGTTGCGATCGGAGCAATTTTAAGGACTTATCGCTCTATTAGAGAGAGTCGATAAGTTGGTTTTTATCAGAGGTGTAATTTTAACATG
>BQKN01000554.1:10189-44256 GCA_022839385.1 Asparagus kiusianus
GAGAGAGTCGATAAGTTGGTTTTTATCAGAGGTGTAATTTTAACATGACAGTAGAGAGATTGCGATCGGAGCAATTTTGAGGACTTATCGCTCTATTGGAGAGAGTCGATAAGTTGGTTTTTGTCAGAGGTGTAATTTTAACATGACAGTAGAGAGATTGCGATCGGAGCAATTTTGAGGACTTATCGCTCTATTGGAGAGAGTCGATAAGGTGGTTTTTGTCAGAGGTGTAATTTTAACGTGACGTCTGTGAGGATAAAATCATTTTGTGTCTTGCTGGGGAGAATCACTAAGTATTTTGTCATCAGAACGATGAATTGTAACACTTGTGATTTGAACAAGATTTTGGGAGTTTTATTACCCCACTGAAAAGGAGTTGACCAACTGGTTATTTATTGCTCCGCTGAAGAGAGCTAATAAATTGGCAATAATCTGAGTGATTTTGAAGACTTATCGTTCTGTTTATGAGAATCAATAAGTGGATTCTGACAGAGGAGTTATAGCCACACTGATATTTTGTGCCAGCTAAACTCAAACTCTATGGTGATGACGATTGTTTGGGGTGTAATATTAACCAAATGAGGATTTAGATTCTGCTGAAGAGTAACAGAGGTTTTGGTTAACATCCTGTTAAGGGGGTTCATGCCTTTGAGGATTTAGAAGAAAGGCAACGCTAAGATAACCTTCGCGTTTGTGGTTCAAAACGCGAGGTTGCAGACCCTTGTAACGCTGGCTTGAGCCTTGTGCTTGGGCATTTGAACGCGGTAGTGAGCTTCGTGTTTTGAAAATGGTTAGGATTCTTTCCTAGAATCCCGTGCCATCTCAACAGCTTGACGGCTGTTATAAATAGACCTGAGTGGTCACGTCAAGAGTCACTTGACTCTCAAAATTTTCGGCTATTTCCAAGAACGAGAACTCTCGTTTGATTTTGGCGAGATCTCCGACAAACTCCGTCTTCTTCGTTCAAAAACGTTTCTTCTGATCGACTGTGTTGATGGCGCCACGGAGAATGGGTTCGAGCTCCAGGAAAGCTGCCGGAACGACTTCCGAAACGCCGTCGGTTGAGGACGCCGGCGGTGTTCTTGTTCGTGCGGGAACGTCATCGTCACCACCACCGTCGCAGGGGCCACCCTGTCGTGGTGAGTGTCGACTGAAACAACTTGCCTTAGCAAGTTCTTTGAAAACCCTAGATGGGTTCTTGATAACGTGGAAGATGACTCGTTCTTATTCAATGAAAACGCGGAGTTGGGACTCCATGTGGGTCTTGACCCTCGCGTTCGGAGTTTCTAACGCGGGGCTCGACCTCCGTGTCCAAAATTTTTAACACGAGGCTTGACTCTCGCGTTTCGAGATTTTTGATTCTGTTTTTATGTCAGTAACTTGTTTTCAGCTACTAACTTCTGCTTTTGATTGTACAGTGCTTCTTCCGAACGTGCCGCTTTCGCAAGAGCACCATTTTGGGTATATTGGCGGGCCTGACACGGATGAAGTCTTCAGTCTCCGAAATAGAATTCCGCTGTGTACTCTCTCTGACTCGGAGAGGACGGACATGATTAAATTCCACCGATGTTCTACCCTCAGGATTCTAATTACTGATTTAGACATGGAGACCCCTGCTGGACGTGTCCAATTTCCCAAACCGGCGTTCATATTCGGAGATCGTATACCAATTGATGATCACCTCATATATGCAGAGGATTCGAAGCTGTTGCAGAGAATTGATGATCGTCTTTTCTTCCTTCTAAACATGAAGAGGATGTACCCACTCTCTTACTTTTTGAATGCAAGCTGTCGTCGGGGTTTGACTTTTGACATAGTCAAAGAAAAGGAGAATGTATCGCTTGGATCTGGTCGACGAGCTCGTACACAAATCGGGGGACAACTCAAGGGATTGAGACCTGGTTTATTTGAGAAGAAAGATCAGGTTGCAGAGATGCCACTTCCAGCGAACATCTTTATTCGCCAATTCCTTGCAACTCAGGGTGAATTTTCGACCCAGATGTTCAGATCCCTTGGATGGGTTTGTTCTGGAGAAGGAGGTTGGTGGACCCGCATGATTGACTTCGTTCTTGAGGAACTTAAGGAGTCGCTCGCTCAATCAGGTCTTACGGTTCCAGTGTTAGCTACGCGACGGGGTGTCGTGCAGAGTTATCATAATTTCTTTGCTATGTTGGAGAAATATAACCCGGACAGTTGCACGTTCTTCACACCTACAGGAGAGTTAGGTTTTGCTCTTCATGAGATGCAAGTAGTGTCGAGGTTATCGCTTGGAAAAACGCCTTATGAGGAGTTCATCCCTACTACCAAGGAGCTTTCCTTACTGAAGGCGGCTCACCCGGAGATTTATGCTACTTTCTGGGAGTTGATGTGTCATTTCCACATATGCGCCCAAGTCTTTGGGATGCGTGAAGGGGGCGTTATGCATACCACATGGGCGGAATACCTTTTTCAGAACTTAAACCGGAAAGATGTATCCGTATCTCGCGTTGCAGCTATCTCTCCCAAGGAAGCCAAAGCTCGGATTAAGGCTTCTAATGCCACCTACAAAACAGAGCATGCAGAAGATGATTTCGGGGCTGGTGTCGAGTTTGAAAGTTTCCACCACCAAGCCACAATCCCTATTTCTGACACGGCTCTTCTTGTGGGCTTCTTGATGGTTTGGTTGAAGCGGTGCGTAGTACCGTCAAAACCAACTGAGGCGATATTAACTGAAGTTGTGTACCCAGCTACTTTACTAGCGCATGGAAGACCTGTAAGTCTCCTCACTGCTATGGTCGGCTGCATGCAGAATGGCCTGAGGATGTTGACCTCAGAACTTCTCAGCGCTTTAGAAATTAAAGCTACCAAGAAGAAAGCCGGGAGAACTCCTCCACCACGTGTACCAGTGCCGTATACATACTTGGTGGCCTAGTTCATGCTGTATTGTCCCTCATTGATGACGGGAGTACACGAGGGCGATGACACTTATATTCCCTTTGTACAGAGATTGAGGTCGGCCACATGGACTCATTCTTATATAGTCAGGGCTCGACAACTCTTATCTCGGGAAGACAATTATCGGATTTTCTGTTGTGCTCCTAACTTTGACGGAGCTGACGTAGAAAACGCCCTCTTCATGGACTTGCTTTTTGAGGGCTCGTCTTCTTTGGAAGAGGGCACATTTAGCTGGTTCCTTATGATCAGGTTGGGCTACCTGGTCTATCGTTTGCGGGAGAAGTGCATCATCGAGCCTTACATGCCTTCTAGATTTGCTAGGCAATTCGGATATGACCAACTTTACGTTGGCAATCCTAACCCATCATTGGCTCAAATTGGGAACTTGTATGAAGGAGCTCGCGCATGGTACTTCTTTTCCGCCGGGGGAACCCACGCGTAATTTACTTTATCCAACTTGCTGCCCGGTTGTTCTACCGTTGCAGATTTTCATAACTGGTTTGGAGAAGTTTCCCAAGTCCCTGACTATGATATTTACACCTCCTGCATAAGTAAGATTCAGGAGTTGTATCGCTCGAGGAGCAGATCTTCAAGTACTCGTTTGCCGGGGATAGAAGAGTATCTATCCTGTGAACAGGAAGCAACCGGAGCCGTTGAAGTTCCTAGGGAGTTGTCCAACATAGAACCTTCTGAAGAAGATGTTCCTACGGGGATTGAGGAGGGAAAACTGATTGCTGATTCTCCCGAAGAACGGACAACTGAAGAGATTCCTGCAGAAGCGCCTGTTTCTGAACCTCGTTCTTTAAGATCGGGTAAGAAGGCTCTTTCTGCCACTGAGCAAGGCGAGTATGACAGGAGGGTTCGTAAACGATTGCCCATCGTGTCCAAAACTTCGAAAAGGGCTAAGTTGATGGGGGATGCGATAAAATCGGCGCGTGCTGCCTCTCCCGAGAACAGAGAGGATATTACGTTTCCAGCCGCTCCTCCTAGTCTAGAAACGATAACCGGTGGGCAGGAAGCGGCTATCTCAGGCTCAGCGTTAAATATGGTCAAAAAATTATTGTCTAAAGCCACGCACACCTCTACTCGCACTGATTATGCGAATTGTTTTATTTATCCAACTGCTCCAGCTCCTAGCTCAGAAACTTTGAGAGAGCTCATCGAACAACTAGAGCATTGGATGCAAATGACTATCGACGTTGTTAGCCTCGGAGGTGTGAGCTTCAAGGTTTTTGAACCTCACTTGCTGGGATGTCTCGCCAAGATTAGGAATCAGGGGAATGCCTTATGGACTGAGAATTGTTGCGAGAGCATCATTATCTTGGAGTATGAGCTAGAGTTCCTTTCCATGCGGCAACACGACGACATAGGACCAGAAGTGGATCAGGCTCTTTCTGGGGCCAGGGCTTTAAAAGCACAACGGCAAGAGGCCCTTCAGAAGAGTTTATCCGAAACAGAATCTCGTCTTGCTCACCTGCGTGGGGAACATATCCAGGTACAAGAGGGTATGACCAATCTTGCTGTGGGTCTCCGGGATACTGTAGCAGAACTTGCTCGTGTTGGTATTGAAATACCTCAGATAAATGCTCAGCTAGCTGATGGTATGAAAATTTTAAAAGGGTTTGCTGATTATTGTGACGGACTGTTCAAGTGCTATTGCGACAAAATTGTTGCTGCCGACAAGCTTCAGCGAGAGATTGCTGAAGCAACGCCCAATGAAGAGGAGCTCAAGAACAAGATAGCTGAAGGAATCAAAAAGGCTCGCGAGGAGAATATATCAGCGCTAAAATCCAAACTCAAGTCTTTTAGACTGATGAGTCCCGATGCTTAGGATTTGCACTGTTTTTTGGTAAAGGGATAAATTTGTATCATTTTCCTTTCGATTGTTTTCACCTTTGTATTCAAATCAATAATATTGAATGGAAATGATATCATTTTGGTTTTCATCATCTCTTTCGTCGAAATCTGATTCAAGACAATGAAAAGTGATATGAACGCTGTGAATGTAGTGTTAACTTAGCATGAAAACGAAATTCTCTTTATTACTACTTGGAATAATTTTAGAAAATTTTAATCGTCAGAGGTGCAGTGTTAACATGACGAAATACAAAAAAAAATTATACTATGAATAGGCAACTCCCAGCCTGATTTAGCTGGGGTTTAGGGGGCTACATAATTTACGGGAAGTATCTCTTAAGGAATTTCCTATTAATTGGCATCATGAGCCTGTCTCCTTTTTGATTGATGAGGCGATAGGCTCCGTTCGAATAGACTGAATCTATTACGAAAGGCCCCTCCCATTTAGGATTGAACTTCCCTTTGGTTTTGTGTGTCATCACCATGGGTCGTCTGTTGGCCAAAACCAAATCGCCTTTCTTGAAAATCCGTTCCTTAACCTTTTTGTTGTAGGCTTTGGAAATACGGGCTTGATACAATTCGATTTGCTGTTGAGCCTGAAGTCGTTTGTCGTTTAAGGCTTCAAGTTCTTGCAGACGCCGTTGATGTTTTTCTTCCTCTGTTAGTCCCGTCGTGATCACGACTCTCAGAGAAGGGATTTGAATCTCGAGTGGTAGTACGGCTTCACAACCGTATACCAAGGAGAATGGTGTAGCTCTCGTAGGGGTCCTCACCGTTGTGCGGTAAGCCCACAGACATTCGCCGAGCCTTTCATCCCAATCACGTCGGCTCTTGGAAACAAACGTCTTGAGAAGTTTCTTTATGGTTTTGTTAAAGGCTTCTGCAAGACCATTCGTCGGCGGATAATATGCCGTAGATGCGACACTCTGGATTCTGAATTTGTCGCAAAACTTCAGAAACCCAAAACTGACGAATTGTGTCCCGTTGTCGTGAACTATCCGCCTCGGAACTCCAAAACGGTAGATGACATGATGTTTGATGAACTTGATTACGTTTGAAGTCTTGACTTCTTTCAACGGGATTGCCTCTGCCCACTTGGAGAAATAGTCGGTCACAGCCAGGATGAACCAGTGTCCTTTGGAGGTCAGAGAAGAAATTGGTCCCACGATATCCATGCCCCACACTTCGAATGGCCAGGATACAGATGTGGGATGTAAGTTCCCGGGTGCTTGGTGGATGAAATCCCCATGAATTTGACATGCGTGACAACGTTTAGCGTAGTCAACAGCGTCTGAGAACATCTTTGGCCAATAATAGCCAATTCGACGGAGGCGATCTCCTAACTTAGCTCCGGGTTGATGGGCTCCGCACATTCAGTCACGAGCTTCTTTAAGAGCCTCCCTTGCTTCCTTTTGAGAAAGACATCGAAGCAAAATGCCGTCATGGAATTTACGATACAGAATCTGAGAGACTGCATCGTAGTGGAATCGGAGGGCCTTTCGTTTGATGGCGGCCGCTTCCTTAGGATCGTCGGGCAGAATTCCGTACAGGACGTAGTCAATATATGGAAATCGCCAATCTCTAGATTCGAACTCTATGGAGGTTGTACAGACCTCTTCCGTCATTGTCTTGTCTGAGCTTTCCTCCGTAGGAATCTTGGAGGAGTATAGTTCACGTCCTGTGACTGGGATCGTCGCTTCGGTACCTGGCGGTAATGCCAGCGAAGTTGCCAATGAAGCCAAAGCATCTGCGTAAGCGTTCTGGGCTCATGGAATGTATTCAATAAAGAATCCCTCGAACTTCTTAGCTTGCTTCAGCACTGCGAAGTAGTACGGGATTAAGTCCTCATGACGTACTTCATATTCCCCTCGGACTTGGTTTACAATGAGCTGAGAGTCACCATAAGCCTCAAGATGCCGAATATTAAGTTCTTCGGCAAGTTGCATCCCTAGTAGCAGAGCATTATACTCAGCTACATTGTTGGTGCAAGGTTCGATTAGGGAAAATCCTCTTGGGATTACGTGGCCGTTAGGAGAGACGAACACCACTCCTACTCCTGCAGTAATCGCTTCGTGAGGGTTTGCTCTAGATGCACCGTCGAAGAATAATTTCCACACCTGTGTAGATTCTTGAGTAACACAAGCCTCGGCGACTTCGTCGGGCAATTCTTCATACAATTTTGATGTCCCTGGCATCGGATGATCGGCTAAGAAATCTGCCAATGCTTGACCCTTGACTGCTTTTTGGGGCATGAATTGCATGTCGTATTGCGACAAGAGAATGGCCCATTTTGCAAGCCGACAGTTTAGAGATGATGGTTTCATCATCAGCACTCTCAAGGGATTCACCTCAGAGATGACGTGAATTGTTTGTCCGACTAGGTAGTGTCGCATCTTTTGAACCACGAATACCAAAGCGAGACATTCTTTTTCGACCGGATTGTACCGGTGTTCGGTTCCCATCATGGTTCTGCTTAAGTAATAAATGGCTTGCTCTTGCCCTTGATCATTGTTTTGGGCCAGTAACGCTCCTAGAGAATGATCCATAGCCCTCACATATAACAGGAATGGTTTTCCTGATATAGGGGCCACCAGAACAGGTGGCTGGGTGAGATATTTCTTGATCTCTTCAAAAGCTTTCTGGCATTCTTCATCCCAGACGAAGGATACACCTTTCTTCATAAGCTTCGAGAAAGGTTGGCAGCATCCTGAGAGATTAGATATGAATCTTCGGATGTAAGCCAATCTACCTTGCAGACCTCTGAGCTCTTTGAGATTCTTTGGCGGTGGCATGTCTTGGATGGCACGCACCTTTTCTGGATCAAGAGAGATTCCCTTGGACGTGACAATGAATCCTAGGAATCTTTCGCTTGATACGCCGAGGAATGATTTTGTCGGGTTCATCTTTAGTTGGTGTTCTCGCATGATATCGAACATTGTCTTCAAGTCTGCAAGATGATCACCCTTACATTGGCTTTTCACAGCTGTGTCGTCAACGTAGCATTCTATCTTCTTACGCAGATGTTTATGGAAGATGGCGTTCATTGCTCGTTGATAAGTTGCACCTGCATTTTTCAGGCCGAAGGGTATCACTGTGTAGCAATACACCCCCAGCGGTGTTCTGAATGCAGTATGCTTTTCGTCTTCGGGATACATCTTGATTTGATTGTACCCAGAGAATCCATCCATGAAAGACATCCTTTCATATCCGCAGGTGTTGTCAATCATGACATCGGTAATGGGAAGTGGAAACTCATCTTTTGGGCAAGCTACGTTAAGGTCGCGGAAGTCGATGCATATACGGACCTTACCGTTTTTCTTAGGAACTGGAACAATGTTGGCTACCCAGTCTGGGTGTTGTTCCTCCCTGACAAAGCCCGAGTCTATAAGCTTTTTCACTTCAGACTCAATCGCTTCCATGATCTCTGGACGAAACCGGCGTTACTGTTGTTTAACGGGTTTGGCATCCGGATCGATGTTGAGACGATGCATGGCCACTTTTGGGTCAAGACCAGGCATGTCTTCATAATTCCAAGCAAAGACATCTATATATTCTCGGATGAGAGATATAAGGTCCTCTTTTTCGGATGATGATAAGTCTTCGGCTATGAAAATGGGCTTAGGATCATATTCATCTCCCATGTTGACCTGGACCACTTTATCTTCAATAGGTGGTTCGCGTTGTTCGAATCGCATATCCCACAAGATGTTGAGGCGTTTAATCCAGGGATCATTGGTTGATTCGATTAGCTCTTCATCACCTCCTGCATCTTTATCTGGGTGACTAGCTGAAACCATATTCACAGTCAGATTTTTAAAGAAAGGTCCGACACTGACATCAGACTCGTATGAAGATGTTCCGGATGAGTGGTCCTGACGCAGATAATTACTTATTTCATTCTCTGAGACAGCGGGAGGTGTGACAAATCCTAAACCTCTTCTAGTTTTTTGATAATAATCTGGGGGCTTCCCTTCAGAGGTTAGGGACATTCGAATTGGTGTCCTCCTTCCCTTTCCGAAGTTTAGACCCTGTTTTTCACCCAGGTCGTACCCCATTTGTTTCATTAACCGGAGAGAGTTGGGTTCGTGATAGTGGAATTGAGGAACTCCGTCATCTTCCTCTGAACTTCCTTGTCTGAGTTGTTCAGGTTTGACCTTACCAAAACAGATCGGCTTCTGCCCTTTCCTTTTGGATGGGACTTTGAAGAAAGCCTTCTGTGCGTCTTCTATTTCTTCATCTGAAATGAAGGATGACTCGATTGGCAATGTGAGCGATGCTCCATGCACAGTACGTGCCATGGGTTGGTACCCTCGCTCGGTACATTCTTATTACTCTCATCTTGACCCATTACATCAAAGTTTAACTCCCATGGACAATCTTCTTCAGGATCTGGTTCGATATCAGCTTCATTGCCGCTGTCCCCTTCTTCTTTCTCCTGGGATTCGAGGTAAAAGACGGAGTCGGTATGAAAGTTTTCAACTCCTCTGAAAGGATATTTCTCCGCAATCAGGGTTCGAACCTCTCCTTCATCATTGGCATATTTCATGACCTGATGTAGAGTAGATGGGACAATGCGGTTTGCATGTATCCATGGTCGTCCTAACAAAAGATTGTAGGACGTGTCCGCATCTATTATGTAACAGGTCACCTCGGACTTAAGGTCTCCGATTTGACACCTGAGTTTGATCTTCCCCAGGGGCCGAGTGCTGTTTGCGTTGAACCCGAAGATGGTTGTCTGGGTGGTGTTCAGCCGATGTATAGGGATTCCTAAGACCTGCATGACCCTGTAAGGCATGATGCTGAGCGTTGAGCCCCGGTCAACTTGTACACGGCTGATTTCCGACGACCCAATATACCCCGTGTAGTACAGAGGTCTGTCGTGTTTGTGTTTAACCTGCATATCTTCCTGGGTAAAGGATATGCAAGGTAGGCTTCTTGCCGCTTGCAGACATTGCAGACAAGGTTGGTCTTCAGAAGCTTCGGGAATTGGAGAAACTTGTGTAATGAAGCTCTCCGTATTCTTTAATGCTTCGATCAGAGCTTCCTTGGTAGTTTTGGACAACCTCAGGAGCTCATATAGGGTGATTCTGGCCGGTATGTTGGCCAACTGTGCCATAACATTGAACTGGAAGGGAGCGCTTGATTCTCTAGATTCCTGGTTGAGATTTTTGTTGAACCGGAGCTCCTTTTGTTTTCCTTTATCAACTGGCTTTCTCGAGACAGAACCCCCAGCGTCTTGGGGCTGTTCTTCCACCTCTTGAGCGTTCTGGCCGTAATCCCTCAAGTAAGCTTTTCCCGACCGAGTGCTAGGGTTATCTCCTGGGTATGCTGCCAGGACAATCTTCTCTTCTTCTGAATCAGTAAGAGGTTTGAGGTGGTCATTATTTTCAGTGGGCTAATCATGTTGGAAGACTTAGCCTTGCCTCCCTTCTTTTTGGACGAGGTGTTCATCCATTGTTGATCTCCAAGTAGGTCGGGGTGGACCCACATGATTTCCCCTTTTGGGGTAGTGAGGGGTACCAACCCCCTATCTTTCTGACTATGCAAGTCAGCATTCTTCAAGTGCATTTCTCCCTTATGAATGAGAATAATGCCATTTGCAGTGGTCACCGGTGGGAAGTTGCCGAATTGTACTGCTATCAAGTTGGTAGACACGGTCTTCTGCTCGGGCTTCAGAGTGAGCACGTTAGCATTTACCAAGTTCTGCAAAATGTCTTTGAAGACATAGCACTTTCTGGTGGGATGTCCCAGGAATCTGTGATAACAACAATAGTTAGGGTCATCCACCTTCTCTGCTTCATCCGGCTTCCTGATTTTAGGCAACTGCAGCTTATTGTTCTTCCGAAGTAGTTGGAACAAGGTGTCCACATGCTCTTCCTTGAACGAATACTGCTTGGGTGCTCTTTACTGATTGGGTGCTTTGCCTTGCTTCGTGGGAGGCGGTACCCGCGTGTAGTCAGCTGCTAAAGTTTCTTTTCCCTTAGACCGCTGGGCGTTGTGTTGATTGCGTTGTTGCTGCGGCTTGGGTTGTGGCTCTTCTTCAGCTTTAACTCACGCCACTATCTCTTTAGCTTGTTCTCCCTGCGAAACCAGTTGTCTCCAGGAGCGACACTCTGCTATCCCCATCTGAGCAAGGAGCTGGGTCTGAAAATTGTGCCTGCAAGTTTTAACTAAAGTTGATTGGGTCATACCTGACGGGCACCGCAGTGCCATGCTGTGGAATCTCTCAACATAGGTCTTGATGGACTCTCCTTTCTTTTGCTTAGTGGCGAGAAGAGTCGGGACTGAGACCTCTGTGTCGTCCTCGAAGAACCTGGCCAAGAATAGCCTTTCCAGGTCTACCCATTTCTGGATAGACCCGACAGGCAATTTCATGAACCATTCAAAGGCAACTCCTTTAAGAGTGCCGATGAACAAGCGAGTCAGGATTACGTCATTTGCTACCACATCTCCAGTCTGGGATTTGAAGTAGTAAATATGCTGATTCGGCGATCCCGTGCCATCGAATGGTTGTAAGGTAGGGGCCATAAATTTCGATGGGTAGGGAGCTGTATCCCACTCGGCTGGATAAGGTCGCACGACCCCCTCTTCGCGGAGCTCGCTTCTATTGGCAATTGCATTGAGGCGAGCTTCCAATTCGTCCACTTTAGTAGACTGGGGACGCTGTTCTCTTTCTGTCTCCTTCTCGTTTTCAGAGGAGGATTCCAGGTTGTGAGTTTCGCGATCTGAATGTTCAGTCGCTTTTTGCTTTCCCTTCGATGTGGTTCTTCAGGAAGATTCAGGTCTTTGGCCTTTTTCAGCAAGGAGCTGGGTCAACATATCCTTTACTTGGAGAAGTGTCTCCTGTTGCGCATGGAGCATGACGTGATGTTCGTCGACTCTCTTAGCTAAGTCTTCATGATTCCCTGTTGTGTAAGCAGAGACTTCACGAGCCACAACGGAGCTGGAAGATTAAGATTCGGCTATTGCCGAGTGTTCATCGTCAGAAGCGATTTCTTTGGCTAACCTCTGGTAGTTAACTGCGCGAATAGCTCCTGTACGAGTTCGGGTGTGTTGGTACACCCCTTCAAACTCTTCGCACCTTTCCCGAACAGTCGGGGAATGACTCCTTTGTGATTCTTCAGAACTGGGATTGGAAGCCTTCCCTCTACCTATCACATTTATAGTGACTTCGGGGTATTCGGTCTCGATCGTCTTCTTTCTGTATCGGCGTTGTTGTTTGGCAGGCCTGATAACGTTCGTCAACCTGTCGAATACAGACTGCCGAGGTGCAGATGTGCAACAATGGCACTCTGAAAGGACTGCCGAGATAAGCCTCTCACATTGGCATGAGTGAGTTGCTTGTACTGTTGGTTTTCCTCTTGACAATAATTCCCGCAGATCAGGAACTTGGGAGGAAACTTTCCCCGGGTGTGGAGGCGGAGATGGAACCCCCTGCCCTTGGGTGGGTGAAATTGGTTCTTATCGAACGTGGATTTTGAAACCATGCTGATTTTTCTGAACCTGGCGGACCTCTTGATGATCGCGTTCTTGAAGAGCAACGCTAGGGTTGCGTTCTTGAAGGATAATGCGAGGGTCGCGTTTGGATTTGTAAACATTAGGCCGGGGCCTACGTTTAAATGATGAAACAGACCCGCGAGGGTCATGTTTTGGTTGAACGCGCCCCTGAGGGTCGCGTTTATTTGGTGAAGCAGACTCTTGAGAGTCATGTTCTTTTTGAACGTGCACCTGAGGGCCGCGTTTATCTTTGGCAGCTTCCTTCTGAGGGCTGCGTTTTGAAAAAACAACGTGCCACTCAAGGTCGCGTTTCAACTGTATCAGCCGAGGCTCGTAATTGGGCTCATTACCACGAAGCGAGCGTTCTGCTTTAGGAACGCTAGGCTCGGGTAAAATTTTAGAAACGCGATCTTCGCGTTGGGCCAACATTCGGCTTTCACGTAAGTGTGCTCGTCATATGGATCTTCTCCGTCTGCGAGCGGCGTTTTTCTTGGCTTGTTTCAAAGCCTTGGTAGTAGCGTCATTGACGTTTATGGAGTTCATCTCCTCTATAGGCCGTTTATGGCCTAAAGCACGTTGTGCTGACGCGGATGTGGGATCATCAACCAGCAGAGCCAGTTTGAGTTCCTGGCCGAAGGAGAGGGCTTTCTTCGGAGTTTCCACAATAGAGTTGATCTCCTTGGAGCTCTTGCAGACATCGCGCTTAGCCTTGGGGCTCAGCGATCCAGAGGATAAGGCTTCCTCATATTTTGCTTGATCAAACTCTACGACGAGAGTTTCTACAGTCGTTCCCATGAGGTGGACGTCGGACTGCACCACCACTTCTTCATCG
Source organism: Asparagus kiusianus (assembly GCA_022839385.1). NCBI lineage: Eukaryota > Viridiplantae > Streptophyta > Magnoliopsida > Asparagales > Asparagaceae > Asparagus > Asparagus kiusianus. Next base: position 23,310 of record BQKN01000554.1, read on the forward strand.
GAAAAGCTAGTCCCCAGCAGAGTCGTCATCTTTTGTATGTAGGAAAATTGCAATGAAGAGAATAAAAAAAATTGACTTGTATTTCTTTGATTCCGATTACAACTTGGTTACAAAAGAGAAGAAAATGAATTTGGTTCTCTCCTTTGTTTAAAACTGGGTTCTTCAAGGTAGCGATGGAGTGCCTCCTTCGATTGTTCACGTCGAATTTGCTCTCCGTTGACGATCTGACCGTCTCTTATCTCGTGGGAACGATGAACTTCTGTGGAAAGTTTTATATGTAACTCTTTAACGAGTTTAAGAACTCTGAACGAGTTAGAACTCTGTGGATAGAGTTGTTAGAACCAAAAATTCGGTTAATGACCAAGCAGATATTCTGTTGTTGAAGAATCTTCTTAGATTTGATCTTCTGAATTTGATTCAAAAATCCTATCTCTAAGGATTTCGTCTCTCTTGCCTCTCTGTGCGGTTGAGATCCGAATCGCCTCCAAACCTGTGCGGTTTTGATGCTGAAGAAGCCCTTAGCTCACTCTTTCGTTCCAAAAAGCCAGCCCCTAACTCAGTTGAGTTTGTTGAGATTTTATAGGTGGATAAGAGGTTGTAACTGCCCTCTAAATCCGCTCCTAAGTGGGCGTGATTTCCTCAGATCGTGGGGAAACAGTTCTGAAACCGTTCGACTCGTATTTGAACGAGTCAAACGCCCAATCTGGCGTTCAGAACCCAACGTCGCCTCTTAGAATTGAAACGCGAGATTGGGTATTGGCTGAACATCAATGAATGCGAGGGTCACTCGCGTTTGGTTTGTTGTAGCTTGGAAACGCGGGGGTCGCCTGCATTTCCGAAATTATGACGCGGGGATGATTTCCGCGTTTCAGAAGAGGTTAGTTGATCTGTAACCTCTTCTACAGGACGTTGCAAGGACCGTTGTTCCGTAATCCTAGCTTTAGCTGTTGTGAGGTGTGAAAGTCGTCAGATTGTAACTTTCACTGTAGATTGTGAAGACTGCTGAATAGAGTTTTCATCAGCTGTCGGAAGCGTCGTTGAATTGTAACTCTTCTCGATCTATGTAAAAAGTCCTCCATTTGCAGCTTTCATTTGTTGGCATGAAAGCTATCTGATTGTAGCTTTCATTGTTGGAACTTGACGGGAATCAATCATCCATAGTGACTTTTAGACGAATATTTGCCCACAGCTCTCTACCAAGCAACTCACCAACTAAGTCCAACCTTTTATTTCTGAAATCATTACACTGCTCATCAGCATCTCTAATAGTTGCTAATATAATATTGGTCATGTTGTTATCGCAACCATCAAGATCAATCATCTCAAACATGAGGTTGTGTTTGTAGCGATTATAATGCTGCGGATGCAATGATTTAGAAATCTCTTTTGTTTTGATTGTAAGGATGAATTCTGCTTCTCGATTTGAAGAAACCATTGCCTTGTAATCTCATAGGGATCAGCTATCTATTGTGATTTTTAGACAGCCTACACACCTCATGACCCAATATGATGGAGTCAATAGTTGATTTATCATGCTGAAAAGCAGATTGGGTAGGGTGGATTAAAGATGGTAGAAAAAGGCTGAGTCTGTTGGCCAACACTTTGGTGAAAATTTTAAAAAGGCCGTTGAGGAGACTAATGGGTCTGAAGTCTGAAGCTAGAGAAGGGGATAAGTTTTTAGGAATGAGGGAAATAAAAGAGCGGTTGATGAGGTGGAGATGACTGGAGTCTGAGTAGAGGTGTCTAAAAAAAGCTAGGATGTCTGGTTTGAGGGTTTCCCAAAAGGATTGGTAGAAAAGGATGGAGAATCCATCAGGACCTGGGGCTTTGTCTGGGTGAAGACCAAAGACTGTACCTTTGATTTCAGATTCTGAGAAGGGGATGTCTAAAGAATGGAGGTGGGGGTTAGACTGAGGGTATAAATGGCTCCAGACTAACTGAAGAGGGGTGATGGGTTTAGCTTTGAAAAGGTCTGAGAAGAAAAGGAAGAAGACATGTTTTTTCTCCTCCTCAGAGAAGATAAGGGTGTTGTTGAAGGTGATATGAGGAATGAATTTTTTTCTCCTGTGGTGGGAGGCTATTTTATGGAAGAAGGAGGTATTGGAGTCTCCCTCTCTCAGCCACTGAAGTCTAGACCTTTGTTTCCAGTAGGTCTCTTCTTGCTTGGCAAGCGAGGAGAGATTGTTTCTAAGGGAAATTCTAAGATTGATTTCGGAGGTATGGAGGGGTCTGCTTTCTTCCAGAATGTTGAGGGAATGAATGATGTTAAGATAGGTGGATTTATTAGAGTTGCTGGAGCCAAAAAAATCTTTCCTCCATCTCTTGATTCTTTTTTTGAGGATTTTGAGTTTCCGATGAAAGGACTGAATGGGGTTGCCTTTGCAGGATAAGCTATTCCAGCAAGATGAAACAAAATCTGAGAATGTTGGGTGGGAGAGCCAAACCTTTTCCATCCTGAAAGGGGGTTTGGGGGGAGACAAGTTGTATCTAAGATGAGGAAGTCATTGTCTGAACATGAGGTTGGGTGACAGTACTGCACAGAGGATGTGAATTTGGTTTCAAAGTCTGAGGATATGAAGAATCTGTCGAGTCTGGCTAGGATAGGAGGGGATCTCATGTTGGACCAGGTATATCTCTTACCATTGAGGGGGAGGTCAATAAGAAGCAAAGAGTTGATGAGTTGGTGGAAGTTATTAATGTCTGAGAGGGAGGCAGATCTGCCACTTTTCTCATCCGCTGAAAGGGTGACATTAAAGTCTTCGAAAAGAGCCTAAGGAAGGGGGAACATGAGTATAATTCTATGAAGCTCCCACCAACAGACCTCTCTGTCTGTTTTGTCGGTATGAGCGTAGATGGAGGTGGCAATGAATTTCCAATTGAGCGCTTTATGATTGAGAATGACCGAGACAGAAAAAATACCCACGTAAGAGTCCAGGCAATCATATACAGAATCATTCCAACCTAGAAAAACACCTCCTCTAGAATCTATGGCATCTAACTGAAACCAGGAAGAAATTCTAGAGCTACCAATTTTCTTAAGGATAGCAGGACTGAGAGAAAACTTAATGTATGTGTGATTTTAAGTCTCCCCTAATTTTGTAGCTAACTTAATGTTTTGTTAAATTGATGGCTGGTTCTACTTAATTTTGTAATATTGATGGCTGGGGGAATCGGAGGCCTTGGCTTTGTGCTTAACACTAGTAGAAAATTAATTATTCTAGACGGAATATCCTAGACGAAAAATTTTCCGTCTAAGATAATCCTAGACCGAAAAATTCCGTCTAGGATATTCCGTCAAGAATATAGTATTCTAGACGAAAATTTTCATCTAGAATAATATTCTAAACAGATTTATTTTTTTATTTATTTTTTTTATAATGAACCGAGAATTCTAGACGAAAATTTTCGTCTAGAATACATCCTAGACGGAAATTTTCGACTAGGATGATCAGCTTATTTTTTATTAAAAAAGCCACGGTACCCCTTAATTTCTCCCGCCTAAAATTCCCACCTCAACCCCCAATTTTCCCTCCTCAACCCTAAATTCTGTCCCCTCTTAAAAATCACAGAGATCCCCAAATTTTCTCTTCCCCTATTCTTCTCCCCTTCTTCTCCTCTGTTCAAAGGTGATAACTCCCGTCCCGTCGTCGCCTCCCCCTTGCGCCTACGCCCTCCCTCTCCTTCGACATCGCCATCCCCGTTCGTCGTCCCGTTGTCGCCTCCCCGTCAGCTCGCGCATGTGCCCTCCCTCTCCTTCGACATTGCCGCCCCTGTACAACACACCCGTCGTCCTCCCTGCCGTCCCAGGCTCTAAAGCAGACAGTGTTGATCACCAATGACGACGACATCGATGCTCCCGGGCTCTGATACCTCGTCGATCTCTTCGTCGCCTCCGATCGGTACCGCATCCTGGTCTCCACTCCTTGGATGTTAGTATCTTTCCTCTATGTAATTGGGATGGATCGATCTAAGGTTTGGAAATTCGTGGATATCTATTTTGGCAAAAATCCAACTTTTATGCGTGAATTTGAAGCAATTGGGTGTAGGCGTAGATCAATTCTTTTATCTTTAATGCTTTGATTTCGCTTGTATTGAGTTGGTGCGTTGAATCTATTCACACAAGAAATTTGGATTCTTTGGGCTGATGTTTGTCCGCTGAATCTATTCTGGCTTCAGTTCATTTGGTAGAAGAAAAAGTATTGCTGTGAAATCAATTTTTATGTGCTGATTATCTCTTATGCAAATCTTTTAACCAAAAAAAAAGAAAAAGAAAAAGAAAAAGGCATGCGGAGAAGTAGATTTGCTTAGAAACACTTGAGCCGTCCTAACACTAATATAAATTATTATATATCAACCGCGTTTCAATCTCTAGGAATGACATTATCCCTACATTAATAAATCCTACCTAGTGGCATAAATGAATTCCTAGAACCGGACACTTGTTTAATAAGAAATGTTTATTCTTAGCTATGCGGCGTAGGCGCAAAAACACTGCTGTGAAGCCTGTGTATATAGTTAACATTTTCATAGCTAGCCATGATCTTTCTTGGAATATAACATTACTTTCTTCGAAATTTTTCTATAGGCTTAGATGAGGGAACATGCTGTTATTTTCATCATTTAGTTTGGTTGGGCGTTTTTGAGATGGAAAGTGGCTGAAAGCCAGCCAAAAGCGTCAGCTTTTGGCATGCTTTCTCCTTCCCTTTTTGCAACCAAACAGGCCCTAAAGGATTTTGCTATTCTTCTTACTTCTTTGAAATGCTTTGCAGTGACCAGTCAGTTGTTTCTCAATTTTTATCATTTATTCAACTAGGTTAATGTGTCGGGGATGAATCTGTTCAACAATATTGTGACTATAAGGTGTGGGCATTGTGCTAATCTTCTATCAGTGAACATGGGAGCTTTGCTGCAAGCGTTTCCTCTTCAGGAGTTTCAGGTTCATATACTCTTCTACATTAATCTGGTGTCTTTTTTTTATGAAATTTATATTTAAAAAAAAAAGTCTTGAGCTACATTTTCAAATTAATGCAAGTGCACAGTCATCTAGGGTTTGGGTTTTGACATGTAACTACATGCATCGCTAGTGAAGAGCTTAGCAGTTAATTTCCAGATATGTTACTTGATGTTTGATAACTTTTTGCAGTTAAATTTCATACAGTGGATGATGTCTTAAAAATTGTTAATTCATGTTATTTGATAAGTTATCTTTACTTTTATAGAATTTACTTGAGTGGTATTAAATTTACTTACTAGAGATAATCAATGAATCTCAATTTAAGATGGTAATGTACATAAATTTTTTTGTTATAGAGTGTCATTAATGCACAATTTCATGAAGAATCAAAAGAAATGTAATTCTAATTAGTACTCGAAGATATTTATGAAGCTAAATTCTATATGATGATTAGAGTTTTCTTGTATAATCGGAAAGAAATTTCAGAATCACCAAATAGCATCTCAAGTCAGCAGTGACGCCTGTGGTTCTTCTTCCAAATGCAATAGGACATCAGCCATGTTCATGCAGGCACATGATCAACAACAAATGTTACCAATTCACTGTAAGTTTTCGACAAGCTTCTTGTTTATATATACACTAATGATTTGACTAATAATACATACAATTAATACACACACTTGGTGAGGATATAGCTAGGTATTCAAAATATATGGCTTACATATTTAAAAAAGAGATTAAATTTTGTATTCGAAGGGCTGCAGATATTTGTATGTTACTTAATTTCAGAACATAATGCGCTTGATCAAGCATTATCCTTATTCTCGTTGAGTTTAATTAAGCTCATAAAATCAATAACCTTATGGGTACCAAAATTTTCTAGACTAACATTAATATTCTACAAAAGAAGAAAGTTGATATCTTCTTTGAGGAAAGTTGCACTCTTAACTCAATGGAACACATAAAACCAAATAGCTCATTAGGTAAGAATATATTCTCAAAATATCTACTGTATAGAATAATTTTCTGCTCAAAATTCTATCTATTTAAGGACCAAGGAGTTTGATCAAATGAACCTTCCTATTCACATAATCATCTGAAATGATATGCCCATGTGATTTAAACCATTTAATTATAACTGATTTACATATTTTCCTTGTGTATTATTTCTTTCATATGTTAAAACATAATTGCCAATCCAATGCACTTCATTCCTATTTCTGATAAATAACATGCATGTTGTTTGCTATAAATTTGGAATATGGAATTTATTCTTCGCTACATTTTCCTGACGTATGAAGGTCTTGTTTCTGCGTGAATCCAATGTTTACATTATATATTGCAGCTTTGCATTGTCAGTATGCATGAACTTCAGCCTCTTTCTAAAAACATGTCATAAACATCAATGAGGTTGTAAAATATCTTCTGTCTAGAAAAATATTTTCATTTTACTTTGTTAGAGGAAGATGCTGTGTATGGGAATTAAATTGCTTTGCTATTATACGTATTCTTTTGGTTCGTTATTGTATATTGTTTTGCTTACATTCCCTTAAAATTACAGGGACATGGTGTTGCAAGAATCTCGAAAACTTATCAATCGAAACCTGTTGGAAATTTACTTGAATGATGCCTATCCATGTAGTATGTTTTAATGTAATCTTTTTATTTAAGTGAATAATTTTTGAGTTGGTCTGTAAATAGGTTTCTTCTATCATTGAATAATTTGGAATAATTTTTGTTTGTGATGGATGTTGTTCTATTAATATATATGCTCATACAAAGGATTTTCTTCCCCCTTGCGATGGATGTTGTTCACATTAAGGTTTTTTGCTTGCAATGGATGTTGTTGTTGGTATCCACTAAATAGGTTCACGCAAGTAGCAAAAAAAAAGCACTGCAGCATAGCATCCTAGACGGAAATTCCGTCTAGGATGCTCAAATTCCGTCTAGGATAGCTTATTTTTTTAAAAAAAATTAAAAAAATTAAAAAACATCCTTCCGTCTAGGATGAGTATCCTAGATGGAAATTCCGTCTAGAATACTCATCCTAGACGAAAATTTCCGTCTAGAATACTCATCCTAGACGAAAAAAATTTTCGGCTAGGATGAAGTATTCTAGACGGAATTTCCGTCTAGAATATTCCGTCTAAGATGTATTCTAGACGGTTTTGAATTCCGTCTAGAATATTCCGTCTAGGATGTATTCTAGACGGAATGTTCGTCTAGAATACTACATTCTAGACGGAAACTTTCTAGACGCGTATTCTAGACGGAATTCCGTCTAGAATACACATCCTAGATGGAATTTTGAGTATCCTAGACGGAATTTTCCGTCTAGGATACCTTATTTTTTACTTGTGTAAGTTTTCTATGGCATCTAATTTTGAAGCTTTGTATGTGTGATTTTATATCAATTAAGGTTGCTTAGTGATTACTTGACTATGGAATTACCTTACTGAGGTAGTAAAAGATAATTAAAATTAATACAACTCGCACTTATGCGAACAAAATGGGACAATTGGGATATAAAACAATGTAGAAGTACTGAAGTAGCCTTTTTTTAAAGTGAAGAGAGTTCCTAAAAAGAAAGAGCATTCCTATACAAACTAGAAACTAAAAGAGACCAAAACCATTTGATGAGCGGTTTGAGCCTAAAAACAAATTCATTTGACTCTAAAACTCGGCTGGAATGACAAAGTGATTCAAGGCGTAGGCTACTCCCTGGGCTTTCCAAGTTATGTTAATTCCATAGAGTGAATCAAAAGTTGTGCTCTGTCAAACTTGCACGTTGAAAATCTAGCCAAAATTACCTTCTTTTCTTGGATCGTCAAGCTTCAAGCTTCACACAATCCATTTTTTCTCAAAAAATAAAGTTTCTGTTTTTGTAGTGGTTCAAAGAATGTAAACTACTCATTTGTTGGTTTGAGAAGTTTCTGTTTTTGAACCTGGACAATATAGTTATGGCTAGAGAGATGCTGCGTAACAAGTAGATATTAGAATAACATAATACAAGCTCTGTCATGGTAGAAAGCACTTGTAATTAGCTAGGTCTGCGTAGAATAATCTAGATTATTGAAAAAAGTACTCTTGAAAAGTTCTTGGTAATATTGAGATTTTGTAGAAAACTTAATGTTTTGTTAAATAAGCGGAAAAAAACTTTGTTCTCGTAGAACCAGCAGAAAAGATCTTGATGTTATTTCAGATAATAGAGATTTCTCTTAAATCTAAGATTGAGATTGATTGTCATATGTAATAGCACATCAATATTTTCTTCTGATTCAATAAATTAAAGACAGTATATTATGCTGATTTTTAAAGAAGACAGCAAACTTTTTTAAACTAATTTGATGGTACGTGATTGTGCAGCCTTATCCTAGTTAATATATTAATCAATTCCTATCATCTTTTTTATTCTCCATCCTGTTGGATTTAAATCTAATTAAATCTAATTTGTAGGCACATATGATTAATCAATGTGTATTGCTATCCTTAAGGATAACCCGCATAAATTGATCAATCAATTTGTGTTAATGGGTGTTTAAATAAATCATGGGCTAAAATGTACAGATACCAGGTTGTAATTATAATTTGATGAGGGACCCAATTATAAAAGTACAACACTTATAAATAAGGGGTTATGGTCCCTAATCTAGGGTTAACATTCTTTATTCTCTTATCCTTATCTAAAGAGATTCTTAAGAAGAGACCCTCAAGATTAGAAGATCATCAAACCCTTAATTCAGATCTGTGTAATGGATTCGGGTATAGCTTCTGGTTGTGTTGTTTTAATCTCTTTGAATTAATCACGGTTATTAGATCTGTATTAGATCGTTTTAAAGTACCAACAAGTGGTATCAGAGCCACTATGATTAGTTCTTAGGAATTTAAGATTAAAATTGGGGTTTTTTGATCTAAATCAGTGATTTTGAGAACTGTTATCGTAGAACAGTAAAAGTTCATGTTTTTTGGCTTGATTTCTTCATTCGGCCAATTTTTTGGTTTGATTTCTTCATGTTGAATCTGGATCAAACTCTTGATCCAGATTGTATGAAAGATTATCATCTTTATTTCGGGTTATTGGATCTAATTTATGGATTAAGAACAACAAAAATTTAGTCTTTTGGTCGTCCTTCGCTGTGCTCCTTGCCGATAATCTGTCGCTGGCGGCCCGGCTGTCAAATGAAGATAGCAGCAGCGGCAATTAGGAATCCTAGGGTTTTCGAAACCCTAGGTGCGGGAGCCCAAGCAGCGGCGGCGGCAGTTCTGGTTTTTCGAAACCCTAAGGTGGAAATAAGGGCTTGAGGACTTACCTGACCTCAGGCGAACTTCGATTCGATTCAGCGAACTTTGAGTTTGCTTCAGGCGAGCCTCGATGCGGTTGCCGAACTTCGAACTTCGGGCGAGCTTTGTTGAAAGCTTCTGACGAACTTCGGTTCAATTCTAGCGAACTTCGGTTTGTTTCAGACGAACCTCGTGTTCGAAATTTCAGACGAACCCTCGTGTTCGAAATTTCAAACTAACCTCATGTTCGGAATCAGGCGAACCTCAGGTTCGACTCAAGCGAGCTTCTGCTCAACTCAGGCGAAGTCGGCGCTTGTTTCAAGCGAGCTTGATTTTCTATTTTAGGCGAAGCTCGATCTGTCAAAGGCGAGCATTGAGGTTGAGTCTCGATCTCAAAGGCAAGCTTGACCCTCAAATTCAGGCGAGCTTTGGGCTCCATTTAGGCGAGTTTCGAAGCTCTCTCAGGTGAGCTTGGTTCTCGGTTCGGAGAATTCGAAATCACAGGTGATACTTTTGTGAGCTTTGCGATTTGTGAATTTTTCAGGCGAGATTTACTTGCGGTTGAGGAGAACTGCGGGCTATCTCATTTGAGTTAGCACACAAGCCAAGCCCCCTTGAGGAAATTTATTTGGATATGGGCCTGTAGCTGGACCATTAACAATTTTAATTATGGATTAATTGAATCTTTCAATTAAATCTCAAGTTATGGGCCTTATTAAGTTATGAGCCTGTGATTAAAGTCTGAATTATTTGAATTTCTCAAATAATTCATTAAGTTTAGGCCTTTATTTTAATGAAAATATCTATGGTTAATTAAAATAGAGAAATCTATTTTTAATTGCTCAAGTAAATTTTAGAATTTTATTTAATTCAAATCTGAATTAAATTTGATAGTTAATCAGTTATTTAATTCAAATATTATGAAACTAAGTTATTAAGTTTGTCTCTCATTCCAAATGATTAATAGAAACAAGAAGTTGCCAAAGTAACATCTCTTGTGTAAATTGTTCATAAGGAATGTTAGATGGTTGTGTGTACGTTTTTGTGTAAATATTTAATCGGCCCAAAGGAATGATAGTATTTATTTAGATTGCATACACATCTGCGATGATAAACATGTGACAATTATAAGGTTTACATGTGAATAATGAATCGATCCAAAGATAGCTTCATTATTTAACATGAGTTATTGTTAGTGTTTGATCATTACGATAATATATCACTTGCAATTAATATTTCTATCCAAAAACTTGATATTTATGTTATGCCAGATACCTTGAGATGAGATTTATCATTATTTGAATTCCATTAATTATGAATTATGGTTAATAATGTGAAAATCTTTTGTTTATTTCAGCTAATGCTTCTGCTGCATCAATTTCTGCTAACATCAACTCAATTCCCATGCTAAATGGGATAAATTTCAAGGTTTGGAAAAAGAATATTTTAATTGTTCTTGGTTGCATGGATTTAGACCTTACATTAAGAACTAAACAACCCCACCCTCTCATTACGGATAACACTCCTAATGCAAAGAAGGAGTATGAGAAGTGGAAGCGTTCAAATCGCATGAGTCATATCATCATTAAATGCGGCGTTCCGGAAGCCTTCAGGGGCATAGAATCCGAAGGGGTTACTAAAACTAAAGATTTCCTTACCGAAATTGAGAAGCATTTTGCCAAAAATGATAAGGTAGAAACAAGCACGCATTTAGCTCGCTTGATTTCAATGAAGTATAAGGACAAAGAAAATATCAGGGAGTATATTATGAAAATATCTCATATTGCTTCAAAACTTAAGGCACTTAAACTCGATCTTTATGATGAGTTATTGGTGCATCTGGGTTTTTTATCTCTTCCTGCACAATTTAATCAGTTCAAGGTCAGTTACAACTGTCAAAATGAGAAATAGACTCTAAATGACCTCATTTCAAGGTCAGTATGCAAGAAGAAGATATGTTAAAGTAAGATAAGACAGAAAGTGTTCATTTGGCTTATGTCTCTAAGGATAAGGGCAAGAACAGAAATAATGATAACGAAGCTGCTAATGAGTCATGTTCAGAAGAAATAAGATAAGGATGATCAGGGTTGTTTCTTTTATAATAAGTATGAACACGTAAAGAAGGATTGTACCAAATATCACGCCTGGCGTGCTAAGAAGAATATATTCCTTACTTTGGTCTGTTCTGAGGTTAATTTAGCTTCAGTACCTAGAAACACTTGGTGGTTAGACTCTGGTGCTACTACTCATATAAGTATTTTTATGCAGGGCTGCCTCAGCTACCGAAAGCCAAGTGATGTTGAAAGACACATCTTCGTGGGCGACGGACAATCGGTAGACGTTGAAGCATTTGGGCACTTCAGGTTACTATTAGGAACTGGTTCATATTTGGATTTAAAAATACTTTTTTTGTATCGTCTTTAAGACAGAATTTGGTTTCTATTTCTGTATCAGACAAATTAGGTTATTCTTGTTCATTTGGAAACAATCAATTCAATTTATTTTTTAATTCAAATATTGTGGGAATTGATTACTTGAGTACTTATGACAACCTATATTTGCTTGATACAATTGCTTTTTATAATGAATCCTTACATGTGGAATCACGTGGTACTAAGCGTAAATTAAATAAGAAAAATTCAGCGACATTATGATATAAGCGCTTGGGTCATATCTCAAAAGATAGAGTTGAGCGTCTTGTGTCTGATGGCATTTTGGATTCCCTAGATTTTTTAGATTTTGACGTATGTGTTGAATGTATCAAGGAAAAACAGACCAAAGTTAAGAGATTAGTGTCAAAAGATCTTCTGATGTCTTAGAATTGATACATACATATATTTGTAGGCTATTCCTTATGAAATTTTGGAATAGTCAATAATATTTTATATCATTCATAGACGATTACTCACATTACGGGTACCTATATCTCATTCATGAAAAACCTGAGTCTCTTAATGTGTTCAAAGCTTATAAAGCTGAAGTTAAGAATCAACTCAACAAAAGGATTAAAATCATTAGATCTGATCATGGTGGTGAGTACTACGGCAGATATGATAGTTTAGGTGAACAACGTTCAGGACCATTTGCTAAATACCTAAAAAAATACGGTATTATCCATAGTACACCATATCGAGGTCAACTAGCATGAATGGTGTAGCTGAAAGACAAAACATGACTCTTAAGGATATGGTAAGAATTATGATTGTTCATTCTTCTTTACCAGATTCACTCTAGGGAGAAGCATTAAAGACAGTAGCTTACATTCTGAACAGAGTACTAAGTAATACAGTTGCTAAAACATCTTATGAGCTTTGGACTGATCGAAAGTCCAGTTTAAAGTACTTACAAATTTAGGGATGTCTAGCTGATGCAAGGCCTTATAGGCCAACTAAAAATAAATTAGACTCCAAAACAGTTAGCAGCTATTTTATTAGGTATTCTGAACGCTCTAGGGGCTATAAGTTTTATGATCCCACATTCAAGAATATTTTCAGACGGAAACAACAACATTCTTTGAGGATGTTGAGTTTGGAGGGAGAAATAAGGTTAGAAACATTATTTTTGAGGAGGAATTAGCTTCAGACCCAATTCATACGTTTACTTTTGATAATATTCAGGTTTCTATACATGTTTTTGATCAATAAGTAAATCCAGAACCTCAAGATGATAATGTTGAACAACTCCCTGTTTCAGAAGAACAAACTCAACAACCTTAAGAACTAGTGCCATTAAGGAGATCCACGAGAGAAAGGAGAAATGCTATTCCGGATGATTATATTGTATTTCTTTAAGAACATGAGGAAAATAATGGAATGTTGGAATATGATCCAATCAACTTCCTTCAGCCCATGAAAAGTTCTAACTCTCAAAAGTGGATTGATGCCATGGATGAAGAGTATAAGTCTATGCAAGACAATAAGGTTTGGGAACTTATCCTATTGCCAGAAGGTGCAAAACTAACTGGTTGTAAATAGATATTTAAAACCAAAAAGGATGCAAATGATAATGTGAAAATATATAAGACACGTCTTATAGCTAAAGGCTTTACTCAAAATGAAGGCATTGATTATGTAGAGACTTTCTCTCCGGTTTCGTTGAAAGCTAGACTCTTTTAGAACAATCATGATGCTTGTTGTACATTTTGATCTTGAGTTACATCTGATGGATGTTAAGACTGCATTTCTTAATGGCGACATTGATGAGATGATTTATATGGTGCAATCAAAAAACTTTGTGACAGAAGACTCGGAGAATATGGTTTGCAAATTAAGAAAATCCATGTATGGACTCAAGCAAGCTCCTCGTCAATGGTTTTATAAGTTTCAATAAATTATTATCTTGTTCGGTTTTGAGATGAATATTGTTGATGACTGTGTATATCACAAGTTTAGTAGGAGTAAGTATATGTTTATATGTCGATGACATATTGCTTACCACTAATGATATAGGCATGTGACACGAAACCAAGAGATTTCTATTAAAGAATTTTAAGATGAAAGATCTTGGGGACGCCTTTTTTATATTTGGAATCCAGATACATCGAGATCATTCTGGAGGTATACTTAGATTATCACAAAAGAGCTATATCAATAAAGTACTCAAAAAGTTTGACATGCAAAATTGCAAACTAGGTGACACCCTTGTTGTTAAAGGAGACAAATTCAGTCTCAATCAGTGCCCTAAAGGTAACCTTGAAATTCAGGACATGCAAAAGATTCCTTATGCTTCAATGTGGGAAGTCTAATGTATGCTCAGGTGTGTACGCGTCTAGATATTGTGTACATTATTAGGATATTAGGCAGATACTTAAGCAACCCTGATACGGATCATTGGATAGCAGTCAAAAGGGTTATGATGTATCTTCAGAAAATAAAAGATTATATGCTCACATACAGGAAATCAGAACAATTGGAGGTCATTGGGTACTCTAATTCTGATTTTGCTGGATACCAAGATAACATGAAGTCTACATCAGGTTAAATTTATATGTTAGCAGGAGGAGCTATATTATGGAAAAGTGTCAAACAGACACTCGTAGCTTTCTCTACTATGGTAGCAAAATTTATAGCTTGTTATGAGGTATCCAATCATGGAATATGGTTGTGAAATTTTATCACTGGACTGCGTATTTTGGAAAATATTGAAAGACCACTAAAGTTATTTTGTGATAATAAATTAGCAGTTATGTATTCCAATAACAACAGATCTCAACCAAGTCAAAACATATTAGCATTAAGTTTCTACTTGTGAAAAAAAAGGTACAGAGTGGATAGATATCCATAGAGCACATTGGGACAAACTCCATGATAGTTGATCCTCTTACTAAAGGATTACAACCTAAGGTCTTTAATGAGCACACTGCTCATATGAGTGTGGTATTATTTGAGGATATCATGATTTAGTGGGAGTTTATGATTGTGATGCTTTAAGTTAGGTTGTATTATCTGATCAGAATAAAGTTTTCAGTTCATATACTCTAGTACCTTATGTTTGAGGATGACCTCACTAAAGTTTAAGGTAGGACCAGTTAAAAATAGATATATACTAATCACATTACATGTAATTTTTATGCTGTACATCCATGATTGATCTATGTCGTTTAATTGTATTGGTATATGTGATCATTGATGGGTTAAGTCACGATAAATATGACGAATGCTGCTTTGATCCTATATTGATATAGTCAATGGACGAGATTGTTTAGAAATACCCTTTTCAGTGATAGCAATATTTGAGCTCATAAGGTTATACACACTTTAATGAATCATATGGTGCCCAAGTGGGAGATTGTTGGATTTAAATCTAATTAAATCTAATTTATGGGCACATATGATTAATCAGTGTGTATTTCTATCCTTAAGGATAACCCACATAAAATGATCAATTAATTTGGGTAAATGAGTGTTTAAATAAATCATGGGCTAAAATATACAGATACCAGTTGCAATTATAATTCGATGATGGGTCAAATTATAAAAGTACAACACCTATAAATAAGGGGTTATGGTCCCTAATGTAGGGTTAATATTCTCTATTTTCTTATCCCCATCTAAAGAGATTCTTAAGGAGAGACCCTCAAGATTAGAAGATATCATCAAACCCCTAATTCAGATCTGTGTAATGGATTCAGGTATAACTTCCGTTTGTGTTATTTTAATCTCTTTGAATTAATCAAGGTTAATAGATCTGTATTAGATTGTTTTAAATACCAACACATCCACCATCCTTAAGTAGTCATAATGTGTATATATAAAAAGTCAGCACCCAAAATATATGATACCTGAATAAAATAAATTTAAAAGAACAAAAAAAAGAATAAAAGTTTATTACCTTTAATATTTTTTGGAGTCGCAATGACAGAGCATTTCTTCTCTAAATAAGATATAGTTTGTTGGCACGTATTGAGAATAATACACTAACTGCTATAAAAAAAATTCGGCTTTTCCTCCCGCACTAGCTGCGGGCAAGGGGGAGTGCCAAACGTCACCGTCGGCTGCTTAGCCAATGCCACTACTGTTCATAACTGT
Organism: Asparagus kiusianus; assembly: GCA_022839385.1. Lineage (NCBI taxonomy): Eukaryota > Viridiplantae > Streptophyta > Magnoliopsida > Asparagales > Asparagaceae > Asparagus > Asparagus kiusianus. Next base: position 39,072 of record BQKN01000554.1, read on the forward strand.
TGTCAGCTTTGCTCCGTTTAGTGTGCTTTTTCAACAGGTCCTAATCCATCACTTGTCTCGGTGCATGGACCGTTGCATGCCGCACTGACGGCCTAAGCCTGGGCGGTAGATCCTGCCTGTGGACGCGTTGTCGACGCGGTCGAGGATGCAGCGCGCACATCCTTGGTGTGCCCTTTGGGGCACAGGCGCACTCATGGCACTAGCCTATAGGCTCCAATCCGATCTATCTTGAAACATAAACCAAGGAGTCTGATATGCGTGCAAGCCAACGGGCTTTAAAATAGAAAACCGATGATTTCATAAGCTATAGCTCACGATTTCTGACAATTTTGGTCTGTTTTGACCGGTGGAAAGCATCTTTGCCAAATTCAAAACCAATAATGTTATGCAAAACAGCAATAGTCATAGATAAGATTCTCAATCAAAAAGGGGAAAATATAATATGTGTTTATGTAGCTATTGGTCAAAAAGCATCTTCTGTGGCTCAGGTAGTTACCACTTTCCAAGAGCAAGAGGCAATAGAATATATGTGTGACAATATTGTAGGGGATGTTCTGCGAAAAAATAGCTCGATGCCAAAATGATTAAAAAAAGGGAAATTGCTTCTAGCCCCCAAAACCATTACAACAAAACTCTAGCCTTAACAACGAAACGGTAAACTTAACAACAAAACTCTAACCTTAACAACCAAAACCTAACCTTAACAATGAAAATTTAAACTTAACAACAAAACTCTAACCTTAGCAACCAAAATCTAACCTTAACAATAAAAATGTAAACTTAACAGCAAAATTGTAACATTAACAACCAAAACCTAACTTTAACAACAAATCTATAGATGTAACAGTAAAACATTAACTTTAACAACAAAACTGTATCCTTAACAACCAAACCTAATCTTAACAACAAATCTGTAGACTTAATGTAACCTTAACAATTAAACTGTAGTCTTAACAAATAAAGTTTAAACAATGTTATCATACCTTATACCAGTGAAATAAGCATTTGTCTATATCTCGGGGGAGTATTCCATTGCAGTAACATAAGCCTTTTGATCGATCAATACTAATTCTTGCATATAATCATTCCATTCGGAAATTGGGTACTTATAAGCCGCAGTTTGTAATTAATCACCCAAAATTTGAGCGACATTTGTCTTGTGACCCAACTCCTTCATCATTTTTTTAAAAAATTCTCGACTAGATGCAAAATACACCTTAAATGGAAAGCATTTGAAAAGAATTCCTCGACTGCTACCCTAATACCCTTGTCGGCATCAGAAATCATTACTAGTTGGTTTGGAGGATTGTAAGGCTTTTCCCTATCATATAGTATCATCCACACTCCTTGTAAGAATCATTTCTAATTATCTTCATTCTCCTGGTCGCATACGCAATAAGTAAGAGGAGATATTCCTTGGTTGCCGTCAAATCCTGTGGCACTACGTAGTATACATATGTAGCGGTCTTTAAGAAATGTTCCATCCAAAAATAAGAGAGGCATACATCTAGCAACGAACCCTTCAATACAGGCATTATAACTTATGAACAAATGTCTAAACGTTCCGTCAATATCGTCAATAGCAACACGACTTCCTGGATTAGATACTAGAACCATGGCTTCATACATGTATAAATATAACAAGTAATCATTAAGATTACCCTGATTATTGCAACCTAAACAACAAAGCAGTACCCTTAGCAACTGATTTATAACCTTCACAACAAGCTCATAAACGAAACAACCAACACATAAACTTAACAACACATACATAAACCTAACAACCAAGAGATAGTCCTAACAACCAACCCATAATCTTAACAACCAATCAATAACCTTAACAATCCATAAACTTAATAACCAACACTTAATATTAACAACCAATCCATAACCATAACAATCAACCCATAACCTTACCAACCAACGCATAAGATTAACAACCAAAAGATAAGGTTAGCAACCAATACATAACCTTAACAACTAAAATATTAGGATAAAAGAATATATCATCTTAGTGAATCGTAAGCCTCATCATCATCACTGAACAGGTCCTGTTGTGCTATCTCTTTGCTTTGCCACACTTTACAGTAGTTACTTTTGATGCCACAATGTGAGAACAAGTCGTTCTTAATATTAATTAGGTGAAGTTCTGGCCTAACCTTCACAACAAATTATATTTGGCTTGCAATGAACTTTCTTAATTCCCTTGAGTTGCCAGTATTAGCTCCGTGTTGATCGCAAGTGTGGGTAGAACAGAAATTCTTTATAGACATAATTGAGGAATTTCTGAGTGGGAAAGCAAATAACATCCAAGGAAAATCCAGCATGTCTCTGAATCGGCAATAGACTCTTATACGTCTTTGTTCATTATGGTAAAAATCATACTCGAACCTTTTCGCAATTGAGTAGTAATGAAGTGCGAATCTAACTTCAGCATCACTATCAAATTTTTGACTAATTTCACGTATGACTATGTGCCACTCAGCTGGGATCTTGGTTTGGTTGTTAATCATGTCTTCCATCATCATGATCGAGTCGCCAGTAGGATTGTCATTAGGAATACGCTCATTATTACATGTTTGGGTGAGCGTAGTAGCTGCGCATCCTGAATTTTCTATCGGGATAGTCCTGTAAAAGTGGAAAAAATATTAATACTTAACAGCCAACTATAACCTTAGTAACTAGCTCATAAGGTTAACAAAAACTTATAAATATCTGCTAAGGTTAACAACCAAATCATAACATTAACAACCAATTTTTAACCTTAACAACCAACACATAACCTTAACAACTAACTTGTATGTAGGTGTCAAAAATTATCTATAGATTCCCGCATGCAGCTCGAGACAAAGAAAAAATGATAAACATTATTATCTAAATTAAGGAGGATTATCTAATATTGTAGGGAAGCTAGCAAGTGCATGAAGCAAGTTAGCGAAACATACGAGTCAATGGGACAACAAAATAAGGAAGAAACGACTCAACCGGGAGTTGTGTTTCACCCACAAAGGATGAAGTACCACTCATGTCTTACTACATAGGTATTTCACATATAGAAGGTTTTAGATCTCTTCTCTAGGTTTCCAACGCATCTTAGATCATCTGATTCCGAGATTGGACGAGAACGTTAGAGCCAAAACAACCGGGACGGTCCAGGCTGTTTTACATCTGCGAGACACCAATGGTGTCTCGCACATGTCGGCCGTGATTCACTTTGAATCTGAAGAAACTCAAAGGACAAAAGTTGAAGGTTTCTTCATCAGATTTCCAGCACATCATGAATCACTTTATTCTGAGGTCTTATGAGACAGTTAAAGGTAAAACAACAAAGAGATGTCAGTCGTATCTCAGCCCATGGCCGAGACACCAACGGTGTCTCACGCCTGATAGAGCTGTTTTGATCATGATTTGCTTTAAATCTAAAGAATCTTAAAAGACAAAAGTTGTATATCTTTTAGTTTTCAATTCATCTTGGATCACATTATTCTGAGATCGTACGTGAAAGTTAGATCCAAAACAACCGAGACAGTCCAGGCTATTTTACACCTGCAGGACACCAATGATATCTCACACATTTTGCCCATGATATGATTCGAATATGAAGAAGCTCAAAAGACAAAAGTTATAGATCTCTTCGTCATATTTCCAACTCATCTTGAATCACTTTATTTCATGGTTAGATGTGAGAGTTAGAGGCAAAATAAGAAAGCAACACCATTCGTATCTCAGCCTATGACTGAGACACCATTGGTGTCTCACACCAAGAAATGCTGTTTTTCGCCTGTTAACCGCCCGGAAAGTAATTTTTCGATAAGATTTTAGGATTTTTTCAGCCCAAAGCCTCTACAACTGATTTGAAGCTATCTTGGAACATGGTTAAGTGGTTACAACTGAGGATGAGACCAAATCGGTCGTTCTTATCTGAAAACAAAGCTCCTGAAGCCTATAAATACAGCCTTAGTCCTTCATTCACACAGATCTAGAATTCTCGAGTCTCGACGAAGTCCTGTCAAATTGAAGAGTGAGGAGCACAAATTTCAGAGAGGATGAGATCTTGGTGAATTCTTCAGCATAAAGAGAGGAAGAGTTCGAGAAATCTGCATCTCGTTCATCCATTTCCCTTGAGATCGCACCTAGCTGTGATTCTCGAAAAGAGTGATTGTCTCACTGTTGTCGAGATAGTCACTTCAATTTCTTATTTCCTTTGCGAGACAACAAAATCTTTATTCGAATCTGATCATTTAGTGGTCCAAGGATAAATCTCGGCACCAATAAAGATCTCGCGTAAGCAGAAGACCGATAAATGATCTTTCTGCGTGTGTTCTCAGGAAGTCATCTGTTTTAATTTCTTTGTAAGAGAAGTCTTATAAAAAGATTAAATTTTCTTTAGTTTGAATCGTTGTAACGCCTGAAGTTGTAATGGATTCGAAAGCAATGAAAGTGATTTCTGACGTGAACATCGTAACCTTAATAACAAACTCATAACCTTAGCAACAAACTCGTAACATTAACAACAAACTCATAACCTTGTTAGACCCTAGAGGGGGGGGTGATTAGGGTCTTATGCTAATCTAATCCGATTTAAATACCAATTAAAATTAATTAATAAGTTATCCTAGCAAGTATGAAATACAACAAGATATGTAAGCTAGGATAAGCAATATAAACAACAAAGACATATATCCTATATGATAAAGATATATATGTAAGGATAAATAAATCACACAAGAGTAAACAAACTAACTACAAATGTGATAGGGAAAAATGATCAACAAGCAATACACAATGGCGATGTAAGATATGAACATGAAAACAAGTGCGCCAATGCAATCACAAACAAAGGATATGTTTACGAGGTTCGGTCCCCACGACCTACGTCCCCGCTCCACACCTCGAGGAGATACTCCACTATCACAACCGGGTTTTCTACGATCACCCGAACAACGTTTACACCTCACAATACAATCACTATGCAATCACACCTCACACACTAAGTGTTGGTCCTAGCCTGTGTCCTCCTCCTTAAGTGCTCGGTTACAACCTCTCCCTAGGCACGTCAACCGACCCCACTCCTCTTGGATTCGACCCCGTCTCTCACCACACACTCCTCACTCGGTGTACAAGTGTATTACAAAGTTATTCTCACGATAAGCACAATATCATAAATGATTGTTCTCTCTAACAA
>BQKN01000554.1:68075-95912 GCA_022839385.1 Asparagus kiusianus
TTTGACGCTTAGCGTATTAGGTTGAGAAGAAAAGAAAAAGAAAAAAAATATAGTGTATATTTCTTCTCAATCTAATACGTCGCGGACTTGTTCACGTCCCAATTCCTGAGTATTTTGGGAAGCGAGGCGTGACACCAACAATCAACTCACGCGTCAGTCAACTCGCGCGGAGCGTACAAGTCAACACGACGGGCGAGTAAACAGAACGACATAAAATACAAGTCCTGTAAAGTCTGAAAACACAAAAAGGATTCAGGGAAGGCCAAGTTACCCGCACCCGCGCGGGTCGGATAGGTCCGCCCCGCGCCCCCCCGGGTCACACCGCGCCCCCCCCCCCCCCCCCCCCCCCCCCGTTGTTTCGACCCTTGGACGCGTTTTTGACGGTTTTGATCGGTTTTCTCGGGATTTATCCGTTACAGGGGTTCACAACTGACTTGATATCATCTACAAACGTGGTTAGGCTGTTATTAACTGAAGATAAAGTCAAATCACCCATTCTTATCTGAAAACCCCCTAACCGAAGCCTATAAATACAGGCCTAGGGGCTCATTTCAGAGGGGCGAACATCAAGAGGGCGAAACGCTGCTGAATTGGAGAGTGGAGGTACGAATTTATAGCAAGGGTTAGCAGATCTTAGTGATCTCCTGTGCATAAAGAGTAGAGTTCGAGAGATCCGAGACCCGTCCCCTATTCCTCCGGATTTAAGCTTAGTCTTAAATCTCGAGAAGAGCTACTGATTTCGCTTGGTCGATCTCAGCGCTTCAAGCGAATACTTCATTGGTGAAGTAGGAGCTCTGTCAATTTTCTGTTAACCGGATCCAATCCGTAGACGGTCCATGGATATCGACGTTCCTGGTACAGGCAAAGTTCCCACGCAAGCAGCGGGTGATAAACGTCCGTTGTGCTGTTTGACAAGAGTCGTATCTTTTGTGTTTTCATTGTATAAGGAGATCTTATAAAAAATGTCAACTTTTTCATTTGAGTTTATTGTAAACTATTAAAGTTGTAATAGATTCAATCACAATGAAAACATCGACTTTTGACCCAAACAACAAGTAGACCATAAACGGGGTCTGTGTTTGTTCCCATAGAATTCAACACCAATCCATGAAAATAGGGTCTCTTCCGAAGTATCTGTTGAGGCCCAAACTTCTCAATTAAAATTTTCTAAGTGGAAGTTATATGTCAATTATTACTATTATTTTTATTTTGGCATCCATTTTCATTAGAGAGAAAAGTGGAACTCGCATTAACAAAGATGAAATTTATTATACTCAATTGAACTAACTACTTGTGCAACCAAACACTAGAATTGGTTGAATTCCGGAATTCAAAATCAAATACTTGAATCCAAAGAGCCCATAAAAGAAAGTAGGGAGATAGAAAGTTGGGCATATAAGGTTTATGAAAGATAATTAAACGAGTAAATGAAGAGTTTCAAAGACTTCAAACCATCATTGATGATAATCTCTAACTTGATGGAGTATTTTGAAGATATTATTTTTGGTAAATTAATTTTAGAAATTCACTGTATGGTTCACTAATCATTCACCAATTTCCGGTATGCGCCATGTAGCCTATGACATGTGATAGTAGTGGAAATTGCTCCCGACAATAAGCACCTCTCAAAAACATTTCTCTAAAGATTAATTATTTATAACTATCGTATTGAAGTTTTAGCAATAAAAACATCATTGAGACCTAAAAATGTTATAGAGGCTCAAAGAATGTAAAGTTTCTCATTTTTCTTTTATGAGAAGTTTCTTTGGACCTTGACTACAAAGATGTTGAGTACAATGTTGAGTGCTACAATAGTTTGGATTTCATTCTAAACTTTTGTAATTGTATATATGTGATTATATGTCGATGGATCAGATTGGTTATTGGCGATTACCTGACTATAACTTTGTTAAGATCAAAAAATCAAAAATTATTCTATTTAAGGCTTGGCAGCAACAACATTGTCGTGGCCTAAAAATGTTGTAGAGGCTCAAAGAATGCAATCTGCTCATTTTCTTTTATGAGAATTTTCTATATTTGAACCTTGACAATATAGTTATGGCTATAAAGATGTTGCACACCAACTATATTCGAGTACAATATTGTGTTCTAGAGTATTACTATATTTATTTAGTCATTTATATATGATTTTATGTCAATTAAGTTTTTAGGACAATGTAGATTAAGATTGTTGCTTTGTGATTACGTGACTATGTAATTTCTTAGGAATGAACTGTAAAACATAGCCTACCATTTGGCAAGGCGTAAGTGACGAGGGTTAAATAGAAGGGTTTACTTACTTAACTCATCGTGAGGGGCTAAACCCTCTTAATCCCTCTACTAACCCCTTGCCAAACGGGGCAGTTGACACGTATTTGGGTCTTGCTGACTAGTTTGTTATTTTCTATGTTTTTTCTTTAGTTCCTAGTAAGTAGGGTGTTGTTAGTGACCTTTTCTTTTATGCTATTTACCAGGTTTCAGTTAGTTTACCACGTTTCAGTTAGTGTAGAACGTGGGCTGAAATTCTGCTCTGTAAGGCTATAATAGCCAAAACGGTCTCTCAATGAAAGTGTGTCATTCTCCAAATTTGTTGAAATCATTCGATTCTTTGATTCTTAACATTTGGTATCAGAGCCACTACTGGGCTTGAAGAAAACAAAGTGTAGTATTCATGGTAGGTAGCAGGAAAATAGAGATGACAACAAAAGGAAGTTTTGTGCAACCAGCTATTCCTCGTTTCGATGGTCATTATGATTTGGAGCATGTTGATGGAGAACTTTTTGAGGTCTAAGGAATATTGGAGTTTGGTGGAAACTGGCTATGATGAGCCAGAAGTGGAGTAGAGCTGACAGATGCACAGCAGAAGAAATATGATGAGATGAAGCTGAAAGATTTAAAAGTGAAAAATTATCTGTTCCAGGCTATAGATCGTACCATCTTGGAGACTATCCTACAGAAGAATACTTCCAAGCAGATTTGGGACTCTATGAAGAAGAAGTACGAGGGTAACAAAAGGGTGAAACGATCTATTCTTCAAGCTCTTCGCAAAGAGTTTGAAACTCTTGAGATGAGTTCCGGAGAAGCTGTGAATGACTATTTTTCTAGAGTGATGTCTGTTGTGAATAAAATGAGGGTAAATGGAGAATTGATGAAAGATGTCACAATAGTGGAGAAAATACTACGATCTCTGAGCGACAAATTCAACTACATTGTCTGCTCTATTGAAGAGTCGAAAGACATTGATAATCTATCAATTGATGAACTGCAGAGTTCGTTAGTTGTTCACGAGCAGAAGTTCAATAGGGGTAACGGAGAAGAGCAGGCATTGAAAGTGACTTATGAGGAGAGAGGAGGAGGCAGAGGTCGTGGTCGTGGATTTATTCGAGGAAGAGGAAGAGGTAGAGGGCGCCAATCCTTCAACAAGGCTTTGGTGGAATGCTATAAGTGCCATAAGCTTGGACACTTCCAGTATGAATGTCCAAGCTTAGACAAAGAAGCAAATTATGCCAAGCTTGCAGAGGAAGAGGAAACATTGTTGATGTCCTATGTTGAGATGAACGAAGCAAACAGAGAAGATGTGTGGTTTTTAGACTCGGGATGAAGCAATCATATGTGTGGGAATAAATTTTTTTTCTGCAATTTGGATGAGAGCTACAGACAGATGGTGAAGTTAGGGAATAACTCAAAAATAGCAGTAATGGGAAAAGGAGATATACGGCTGAATGTAAGCGGAGTCAGTCACATGGTGACTGAAGTATTCTTTGTGCACGAGTTGAAGAATAATTTGCTGAGCATTGGGCAGTTGCAGGAAAAAGGCTTGGCAATTCTTATTTAGCATGGCTTGTGTAGGATTTATCATTCTGAGAAAGGTTTGATTATTCAAACCACGATGTCTGCCAATAGAATGTTTATCTTGTTAGCGGTGTCACAACCAAGTAAGACTGCTTGTTTTCACACAACTACACAAGATCTGTCACACCTTTGGCACTGCAGATATGGGCATTTGAGTTACAAAGGCCTGAGAACTCTTCATGTCAAAAGAATGGTTCTTGAACTACCACAATTGGAGGCTCCAACAACTGTTTGTACTGACTGCATGATTGGAAAGCAGCACCGGGACCCAATTCCAAAGAAGAGTAATTGGAGAGCAACTCAGAAGCTTCAATTGATCCATGCTGACATATGCGGCCCTATCTCTCCAGTTTCAAACAACAAGAAAAGGTACCTAATTTGCTTCTTGATGATTTTAGTAGGAAGGCGTGGGTTTATTTCTTGATTAAAAAATCTGAAGCATTAGCTACCTTCAAATACTTTAAAAGCTATGTCGAGAAGGAAGCAGGTGCTTATATTAAGTGCTTACGCACTGATCGTGGTGGTGAATTCACTTCACAAGCTTTTAATGAGTTCTGTAAAGAAAATGGAATTAAGAGGCAGTTGACAGCAGCCTATACTCCACAACAGAACGGAGTTGCAGAGAGAAAGAATAGGACCATCATGAACTTGGTCCGAAGCATGCTATCAAAGAAGGAAATGCCGAAGACGTTTTGGCCAGAAGCAGTGAATTGGGCAGTGTATATTTTGAACCGAAGTCCTACTGTGACAGTAAAAAATATAACTCCAGAGGAGGCTTGGAGTGACATAAAACCTTCGGTTGAACACCTTCGAGTGTTTGGTTGCATCACACATGTTCATGTACCAGATGTGAAAAGAACTAAGTTGGATAATAAAAGTGTTACTTGTGTGTTGTTGGGTGTCAGTGATGAGTCTAAAGCCTATAGGCTTTATGATCCTATAGCCAAGAAGATCATTACTAGTAGAGATGTAGTTTTTGAAGAATGTATGTCTTGGGATTGGGATAAAAGCTATGAACAGCAGGTGGTGGCTCTACTAGAATGGGGAGACAATGAAGAAGATGAGGTTGCGGATGATGAAAGTGAAACTAATAATGAAGATGATAATATTGCAGAAGAAATTGAGAATGCTGAGTCACATGCAATTAGTGAAAGAAGGGTTCGAACACAGCTTGTTTGGATGAAAGATTATGAAACAGGGGAGGGCTTGTCCGAAGAAGAAGATGAGGCTAATCTGGTCTATTCTGCATCTGTTGCTGCTGATCCATTTTATTTTGAAGAGGCCGTGAAGAATCCAAAGTGGAGGGCTGCCATGGACTTGGAGATAGAGGCAATAGAAAAGAATGGAACTTGGGTGCTAACTGATCTACCTACAAGAGCAAAGAAGATAGGAGTAAAATGGGTTTATAAAACAAAGTTGAATGAGCATGGAGAGGTTGATAAATATAAGGCCCGTCTTGTGGAAAAAGGGTATGCGCAACAACATGGGATTGATTACAAAGAAGTTTTTGCACCAGTAGCAAGGATGGACACAGTTCGGATGATTGTTGCACTAGCAGCTCAAAAGGGTTGGATAGTTTTCCAACTTGATGTCAAATCAGCATTTTTGCATGGAGAATTAAGTGAGGAGGTGTACGTTGAACAACCAAGAGGCTATGAGCTGCAAGATTTTCCCCATAAAGTTTACAAGCTGAAGGAACACTTCAGGTCGATGAAATTCCAAATTGGTAAAGTGATAACATACAAACAAAAGAATTATCATATCATGAAAAAAAACTCTTAACATTTCTGTTAACAGAGCATTTTCATGATCCTTGCAACTTCCAAAAATTGCTCGTGATATATGATTATAGTTAGTTTGCAACTCCATGGGAGCATGAGGATTAGTTAGAAGTTGCATACAAAGATTTCACTACCAGATTTCTTCAGAGCGAATGGTCACTATTATAAACTTATTTGCGTTTTCGTTCCCTTCTGGGTGGCTCAATCCAATTTTCACTAACAATTTTCTTATAGTCCGCCTTGTTTTCATCCTTTTGTATAAGTCAGAAATAATTAGTCAAGCAATAACTATCTAAAATATATGACATTAGTCAAGAGTTAATGTAAAAGGTAGGTTTTTTTTTGTGTGATGAGGGAACTTCTGCACAGTCCTTCGGACCATAGGTATCAAACCCTCTAGACATGGCTAAGGGGCATCCCCAACGCACGGTTTTAGGTACTCTAAGAAATTAATTTCCTGTGGATACTTCCTAGGAGAGTTGACCCCGAGACCAAGGCAGCTTACCAACTTGTTTGGACCTTATTAGGTAAAAAGGTGGATAATTTGCTCGTTAACCTTATGGGGCAAGTTTCTTCTAAAAACATGTCTTGGCCTGCCTTGTAGCTGTGACATGTCCTATCATTAGCAAAGACTCTATTACATTTCCAGTTCCAACCACGTTTACGTAGAAATAATTGTCAATTGCATGGACTGGGCTGCAAAAGGACAAGGATGTTTGCAGATATATATCCATATACACTAAATACCAATAGTCAATAGGACATGAATACGGATAGATATCCAGAGATGAGGAATCTGTTGCTGGTGGAGGTGCTCCTAGTTAGGGATGCAACATGTAAAACACACTATACACTATTATATCTAGATAGTTATTGCCAAAATTTCACTAACCAACGAGCTTAACGACCACTAACTAATTGACATGAATATATCGATATTGTCAGAATAACAATCACAAAGGTATAAAAACCATCTCCTCAAAAGTGAGACATGTAAAGAAAAAATGAAATCCTAGAACCTCTTTGTTTATGGTTGGCTTCAAAAAGAAGACGGCCTAAAATAATTCCTAGTGCTCAACTTGCTCATCTTTGATGTTCAGATCTTTATGGTCTATGTTGGTTGTTTTTTTAACTACAAATCTCATTGGTTTTTGCTTGAATATCCAATTCGGTTAGGCACTACGCCATCACATCCAAAATTAGAAATGTAATGATTCAAGGGAAAACTTAAATTATCTATATTATGGGGTCTATCAATAGACCAAAAAGGAAAATATCACTATTCAAAGATAAACTGCAAAATGGTGTCCATGTAAAACTAACCCTTAAGATGCTAATCAAAATCTAGGGCCATGTAAACCTAACCTTTAAGGTGCTTATTAAAATTTGAGGTCCACTAGAGACCCCGCTCCAGCCATGCCATCTTTCACCCACCCAATAAAACTTCTTCCAACCAACCTTCGCCCACAAAATCCACCATGAATTCCAAACAAAAACCTGTAAAAAAACAGAAATAATTGTAAGGAAAAAAGAAAAAGAGACCTCCAGGAGGAGGCATCAAAGAAAGAAGAAAGGGAAACAAATTATAAACAACAAAGAAATAGCCTCTTTTCATTCTCTTTAAATACCCACCAACTCTATCAAAAATAGAATGTGAATTCAAAGTTGCCTGAATCAAATTGATCACTGTGGAAGATATTGAATTCTCAACACTACTAAATTTGTCAGCTAAGAGAACCTCACCATCACCCTAATGCTCACGTAAAGTCGTTCAAGAATAAGAGATCCAGCACAATCTTAAAGAGAGGCAAGTTGTTAAAGTCATCATCAACGACGAAGAAGGTGACAATCAACTCACTGATATTGGATCATGCTCCTATTATCTCGAGCTAAAGTGCACATAACCAGAGCTCGCCATATTTCCATCAGTTTTTTCACAAAGCAATTCCAATTCTGTTAACACCTCCGGAGCAAAGTTCTAAAGGGGAAACATTGGAGCAACATTTGATGGAGTTATTAAAAGGAACAACTACCATACTAATAACATGGTCCATATCCTTGCTTTTTTATCATTTCAACCATGTTCATCAAACCGATAGTGATCAATAGCATGATCACCAATCTTTAAAAACAACCCAGAACTAAGCTAAAGCTAAAAAGAAATTTTAACAAATGCACAAGTAATTAAGCTAGTTTGTTTCTGGAAGTACAAATAGGTTATTTTAGGAAGTACAAATAAGGAGACGAACCAATTTATGATTAGTTACAACTCTCTAGCTAACTAACGCATCTCGATTTATTATGCTGACATAGCCTAGCTTCTTAATTCCTTCGAAAGTCCTGTTACTTAATTTATAAAACCTCTTACTTTTTATTTCCTTCAAAAATTAAACAATTTAACCTATCCAAGACCCTCTCTTTATTCCTTTCAAACTCTTCTTTTATTTCTACATTGCATTTGGAATTTTGATATTTTCCATGGGAATTCTTTCAAAAAATATTCAGGTATTATATCATTATCATAATATCTTTATAACTTTTATTTGTGATTAAGGTAGCAAAGAGTCTAATTAAAAATGGGTGATTAATTACATTTAACAACACAATCAATTCCGCCATGAGAAGAGCTATGAAAGGCATATCATTTTTTTCCTTTTAACAAAATTTTTACTATGTGCGAAACTATGTTATGATGATTGTTCTTTGCTTTAATGAAGTCATCCAACGATGGTGAAATACTCTCTAAAGTAAGCCACCCAATGCAATTTAGTGACTAAATTAAGAATTCAATCTTTGGGTGATCAGCAAAGGGGGAAGTTAGAATGAGATTGATGGCTGAAGCCACATATCAACACAAGCGTCATGGATTTTAATGCAGGTAGAGCTCGCAGTGGTGGCCTCAACAAAGTAAATAGGTAAATTAGGTTAGATGGTCAAATAAATTAGGTTTAGGGTTTTATAGAGAGTAGATAATACTAGTTTACAGAGGATAAGGGGGCGACCTGAGGAGGAGGCAGTGGAGGCACGCGGTGGAGGAGGAAGCGGAAGAGAAGCACGATCCAAATCTACGATGCGAAGACTAGCGATACGGTGGAATCAATGGAGGCGGTGGAGGAGGCGGTAGAGGATCGAGAGCGCAGGCGAAGATGAGGTAGAGGGGCGTTGGCTGGCAAAGATGAGGTGGAGGTGTGTTGGCTGGCGAAGATGAGGGGTAGATGAGGGAGTGGAGGCGGATTTGAGAGGGCAGTGACATATTTAGGGATGAAATATAAAACGCGGCTGGGTGAAAATTTTGGGAAGAACGACGGGTCAGAAAAACAATTGAATTTTTTTAAAAAAAACCCTGACATAACATCCAAACGGTTTCAACCGTTTGGGCTAATATACCCCCAAACGGTTTAAACCATTTGGGAGCTCTGTTTAAGATTATTTTAATAGCCCAAATGGTTTTAACCGTTTAGGATAATTAATCCAAACGGTTTAAACCGTTTGGGCTATTTCGACTTGTCCAAATGGTTCTAACAACCGTTTGGACAGACCTGTTTTGTACTAGTGTATACGGGTTGGTTTGACAAATTTTTTAAAACTTGGATAGAATCCAAGCCTAGTTTTGACATAAGTTAGTTCTATATTAATGTGACAAAGAGTAATGTGATAGAGAGGTATTTACAGTGCTTCCCCCTATACCCCCTTCTCTCTTCCTGCATAAATCTGGGCAAAATTTTTATGGCTGTTGATGTATGGAATCACACAGCCAAATGAAATGAGTTGATTGTGTTGACGAAGGTCCTCTAACTCTTCAAATGTCTGGTCTTTGGGCAAGCTGTACTTTCTTACACAAGTAACAAATCATAAGAGGGCGAGGTGTGTTTTCCCGGTTGTTCCTCCGACGATCAAGTTAGTAGGTGGCTTGTGTGGAGAAGTAAAAGGAACTGTGGCAGTTATTAAGTTTAGAGAATGGTAGAAAAAAGCTTACCTTGTAATGAAAAATAGTATCTTCTTTTATAGTAGTAGAAGGAGGTTAGGATGGTAACTTTAACCGGGCATGGGCCGACGACCAAGTCTGCCTCAACTTTACAGGTGTCGGTTGAGGAGTGGAGGATAAGTCACTTCGGTTTAATGCAAAGTGATGTGGGGTGTGCAGTGCCTACGTAGTCTGGTGTGTCATAAATATTATTAGAGGCAGAGGAATGATGACACCCTTAATGCATTTAATGACATTTATGGTGAGGTGATTGGTCATCAGTGCATAGGAGGATCTCGAGGCTCAAGGCATTTCGTCGCCTTTCTAGTCGTTTGGTGGTCGAGAAATATCGCCTTTTGAGTCGCCCTTGTAAGGTGTCGACCAATGAGTTAGTCGAGTTGAGTGTTTAAGTAGTCGACTCAGCCAGGGGACGACACGTAGTGCCTTTCAAGTCGTCGACATGTTATGCCTTTCAATTCGTCCTCGTAGGATGTCGGCGTATCGAGTCGACATAGCTGGGATTCTGATTATCTTGAGATGTTGACTTGATTATGCATAATGTAGGATACTTGTCTGCCATCGATTGATGATTATTTTCTATCACAAAAATGGTATAACAATGGCTAAGGGATATTTTAGTCATTTTAAGTCACTTGATTGTCATATGACACATTTGACTTAACAATATTAGTTAGGGAATCTAAGTGAGAAATGTTCAGAGATTTTCTCAAATTTTAAAAGTTGAGGAGGGTCACCTACAATACCCACAAAGTTTGGTAAATTATGTGTTCTACACAAGATCAAATCCTATGTGTGAACGCGTGGGGGCCACATCCACGTGAGAAAACAACAGGAGCGAGACAAAAATCACAGAGGCCAATCTCGCGGGGGCACGAGGCGCTATTTCTCTTCCTATAAATAGGAAGAGACGGTCCTAGGGTTTTTTAGGAGAGGAGAAAATAGGAGGGTTTTGGCGGCTACCAAAAAGAGAGTTTTTCAGATCTAGATCTGAGATCTTGAAGAGAAAAAAAGAGAGAGTTTGGAGAGATTTTACAAGAAAGAGGTCAATCCCTTTTGAGTAAAAATCAAAACTTCTTCTTTGGGATGAGCTTGTGGGTTGTACAAATCGTCAGTGTTCTCCTTCGTAGTGGAATCTTCCCTCCTCTTCCCCGTAGATGTAGGCAAGTTTTCCAAACCATATAAATCTTGTGTCTTTATTTTTCTGGGTGTTGGCTATTTCTTGTAGGTTCCCTCGACAAGTCAGTCCTAGAACTAATGAGAGGAAGAGTGTATATCTTACTTTGTTGACATATTTCACTTTCTGTTCTTGTTTCCCTAGTGAAACAAGAATATAGAGGTTGAGCTTTTGTGAAAACAAAAAGTCAGGGCTTTCTCTCAGGTTATATCGCTTCTGCGGTGTAAGGGCATAACTCTACACCTAATAATTGGTATCGGAGCTGTTATTCAGATTTGGAGTGGTGTAGAGGTAGTGCTCGGTAATTTACTAAGAGAAGCAGATTTATTAATATAAGCGGAGGATGACACCAACTAGTAAAATAGTTAAAGTTGGAAAGTACGAGATTGAAAAGTTCAATGGGAAGAATGACTTTTCCTATTGGAGGATGCAGATGAAAAACTTGTTGATTTCACAAAAATTACACAAGGCTTTGTCTGAAAAAGAGAAGAAACACAAGGATACGTCTGATGAGTGTTTTCGGGAAAAGTTGCTGTTTTCATTGCTCTTGTTTGAGATCTGTTACAACTTCAATCGTTACAACAGAATAAAATGAAAACAAATGATATACAACTTTAGCGAAAATAAACACGAGATCCCGGTTTGGTTCGGTCTCGCTTGCGTGGGTTGTTGGCCTGTGACGGGGATGTTGATATCCGTGGACCGCCGACTCTTCAAGATCCTTTCCGGAAAATCCGGCAGAGTTTCGTCTATCCGTGAAGGGATATGGAAACAGAACTTCGTCGATCCGCGTGAGATCTCAGAAGTTTAAAGCTTATGTCTCGGCTAAAACGAGACACTAGCTCTTCTTAGTGTCACCTGCGAAGGGTAACACCAAGGAAAAGAAGAAAGGGTGAATGAAGGGGCTGATGAAGAACTCTCACTCCTCGATCCGGCAGGGCTTCGTCGCTCTCTTTTGAAAACCCCGACTCCTCGCTCCGGCAGGGCTTCGCCACTCCTCTCTAGAATTTCAGATCTCAAAGGCTAAAGCTCAAGATCTAAAATTTCTCTCCCAAAACCAAGGCCAAGAGAATGGAGACCCAAGGGGTCTATTTATAGGCACAAGAGGAGGCCTAGGGGGCTGTCCATAAAGCGTTTCGCCGTAAAAGCATTTCGTCATAAAAGCGTTTCGCCGTAAAAGCATTTCGTCGTAAAAGCGTTTCGCCGTGTAACAACCTTGGAGACACCCCAAAAAGCGTTTCGCCGTAAAAGCGTTTCGCCGTAAAAGCGCCTTAGGACACCCTCCAAAAAGCGTTTCGCCGTAAAAGGAGGCCAAGACACCCCAAAAAGCATTTCGGCGTGAAACCACCCCAAGACACCTTCTTAAAAAAGCATTTCGGCGTGAAAAAAATTGGAGACACCCCTTGGGGTGTCTCGGCCTGGCCAAGACACTCCTGGGGTGTCTTGGTTTTGCCAAGACACCCCTCGGGTGTTTCGTCCTAGCCGGGACACCACCGGGTGTTTCGGTTCAGTCCGAAATTGTTCTGTCGTTGTCCCGCCGTTGACTTTTCGTCCGAACTCGGATTTGAGTGATTTCGGATGCGTTGGAATTCTGACGGCGAGTTCTGTAGATCCCACTAGTTGGATTATCAGTGTGATGATCGGGACACGGAGGGCGTTGCTCTTTTTGCAGCGATTGCGGGATTTCCGGTCAGTCCGTATCCCCGCTATTCTGAGATTCTGTGGTTCACGTAGTCCGTCGGTTCACTTCGGGCGCTTACCGACGTCAATCAAACTCTTGTGAACCGGATAGTGACGTTCATCGTCGGTCGTTAACACTGAGCTGTTTGTGGGGACCTATCGGCAATTTTTGACGCCTACAATGAGAATTGGGAGGAGCTAGATCTAGAAGCATGGGCGTCGATTATCCTTTACCTTAAAAAGGATGTAGCTTTCTTGGTAGATGGAGAGGAAACAGTTGCGGACGTGTGGTCAAAGTTAGAAAATACTTTCATGATAAAGAGTCTAACGAACTGGATTTATTTAAAATCCAAATTGTATACTTGTAAGATGGAAGAGGGCTCATCAATTCGGGAATACATCAACAAGTTTGATAGGATCATGTTCGACTTAAAGGTCATAGATGTGATAGTTAAAGATGAGAATCAGGTGCTTCTACTACTTCTATCGCTGCCGAAGTCTTATGAGAATCTGGTGCAAAAACGGATACTTGTGGGAGACAATTTGACGATGGATGAGGCTAGAACAACGCTTTTAGCGGATGACCTTCAGAAGATTACAACCAATGACATGACTACTGGTGGTAACAAAAAATTAGCACATGGATTGTTTGCTAGAGAAAGGAGCAATGAGAGAGGAAAAGACAATTGAGGAAAGTCTAGATCTAAATCGAGACCTCTTTCGTGAAGACCGTGTTTCAAATACGGTGAAGTTAGACATTTCAAGGTCGACTGTCCAAATAAGAGAGTTGGTGGAAAGAAGAACAACGACAAGACTGAGAGAAAAGAAGGTAAGTAAGAAGCGAGCTATGTTTCAGGGGAAGGGAGCGAGAAGGAATGCTATGTCGTCACGAGTGGCGAGGATATCTCCGGGAAGTGGATTCTTGATTCAGGTTACTCTTACCACATATACCCAAATAGGAAGTGATTTACTACCTACAGAAGCATTGATGGTGGAATCGTATTGATGGAGAACAACCATGCTTGTATAACAGTAGGGCTAGGTAATATTAAGATCATGATGCATAATGGAGTGGTCTAAACCTTGACGGATGTGAGGCACGTTTCCGACTTGCGCTCAGTTGGTGCATTAGACTCCAGTGGTTGCAGGATTGTTACAGAGAACAGAGTGAAGAAGGTTGTTCAGGGTTCCCTAGTAGTGATGAATGGTGTTCGTCATGGTAATTTATACACTCTCTCAGGTACGACGATGACGGAAGATGCAGCGGTTGGAACTAAAGAAAGTGTGGAGACCCATGTGAGCACACACGGTTATGGCATAGGCGGCTTAGGCACATGTCAGAGAAAGATCTGGATCTGCTTGGTAATGAGGGTTTGCTGAAGAATCTAAAGAAACCTTGCATGGATTTTTGCAAAGATTGTGTGTACAGGAAGGCGCACAGGGTCAAATTCTTGAAAAAAATTACAAGAACAGAGGTATATTAGGCTATGTACACACAGATGTGTGGGGTCTGGCTCAAAGAACTTCTAAGGGTAGCTCTAGGTATTTTGTCTCGTTCATAGATGATCATTCAAGGTATGCTTGGATTTATTTTCTTAAGCATAAGAATGAGGTATTTGAGATATTCGAGATATTTAAGAAGTGAAAGGTGATGGTTGAAAACAGGACAGGGAAGAAATTGAATACACTAAGATCTAATAACAGTACAGAATATACAGATGTGCTTTCAAGGAGTTCTGTGATCAGGAGGGCATTGCTAAACACTGGACAGTCAGATCTACACCATAGAAAAATAGAATCACAGAGAGGCTGAACCGAATATTACGGGAGAAAGCAATGAGTATGCGATCTTATGCTGGATTGGGCAATGAATGGTGGGCAAAAGCGGTGGCTACAGCTTGTTATATTGTAAACCGTTCTCCACATTCTACATTAGATGGTGATACACCCTATAGGGTGTGGTTAGGAGAGCATGTAGATTATGAGAGGCTCCAGATTTTTGGATGTACTGCCTATTATCACGTTAACGA
Source organism: Asparagus kiusianus (assembly GCA_022839385.1). Lineage (NCBI taxonomy): Eukaryota > Viridiplantae > Streptophyta > Magnoliopsida > Asparagales > Asparagaceae > Asparagus > Asparagus kiusianus. Next base: position 82,578 of record BQKN01000554.1, read on the forward strand.
GGGAAAGCTTGACGTGAGGGCTAAGAAGGCTATATTCTTAAGATATGCAAAGAGTGTAAAAGGCTACCGTCTTTTGTGTACATAAGATTTGAAGTTCGTGATCAGCAGAGATGTTACCTTTAATGAGAAATCCATGATTGCTAAGACACCCAAGGATGATGGTGGTAGGACTATTGGGACTTTAAAGTTCCAGGTTATTGAGATAGAACCTAAAGACCAACCAGGTTCTAGTCATGTTCAAGTGAGAAATCAGGTCGATGATGAGCTTGAGTAGGAGGAGGTTCAGCAGGAGAATACACAAGTACTACAACAACAACATCTCGAGGATAGTTTGGCTTCCATTAGGCCAAGGCGAGTATACAAGCAGGTACTGAAGCTAGGGGCTGATCAACTCCTGAAGCACTATAGGCAGGTTAATTTAGTGGAATACGCACTCTCAGTGGAGAATGATGAGTCGGTCTCATTCAAGGAAGCTATTCGGGATAGAGATAGTGAGAGTTGGTTATCTACGATGGAGGAGGAGATGGAATCTCTTCGAAAGAACCAAACATAGTAGGTGGTCCCATTGACTGTAGGAAGAAAAGCTATTGGTTGTAAGTAGGTGTATAAGAGAAAAGAAGATCCTTCAAAGCTCGATGGTACAAGGTACAAGGCGAGGCTAGTGGCTAAAGGGTTTACACAAAGAGAGACAATGGATTAAAATAAGATATTTTCTCCGGTGATGAAACACACTTCTATTCGGGTGCTATTGAGTATTGTTACTCATGATGATCTTGAGCTGGAACAACTTGATGTAAAGACAGCCTTCTTACATAGAGACTTGGATGAAGAGATCTACATGCATCAACCTAAGGGCTACAAGGTTGAGGACAAGGAGAATCATGTGTGTTGCTTGAGGAAGTCACTCTATGGACTGAAGCAATCTTCTCGGCAGTGGTACAAACGATTTGACTCCTTCATGTTGAAGCATGAGTTTCCCGAAGCGATTATGATTATTGTGTTTATATTCGGAAGTTTTGTGAAGGTGATTATATCTATCTTCTTTTGTATATGGATGACATGCTTATTTCTTCTAAGAGCAGGGTGGAGATAGATAGGCGGACATCTCAACTTGGTAAAGGGTTCGAGATGAAGGACATGGGTGCTGTAAGGAAAAAACTAGGTATGGAGCTTAGAAGAGAGCGGGCGAATCAGTGATTATTCTTGAGTCAGAAGGGCTACATAGAACGGGTGATCGCGAGGTTCGGGATGCAAAATGCAAAGTCGGTGTGACTCCATTGGCTCCATATTCTAGGCTTTCAGGTAAACAATCTCCCACTACAGTGGAAGATAAGGCACACGTGGAGCATGTTCCTTATGCTAGTACAGTTAACAGTTTGATGTACGTCATGGTGTGTATACGCTCGGATATTTCACTGGCGGTCAGTGTGGTCAGCAGATTCATGGTGAATTCGGAAAAGACACATTGGAAAGTAGTGAAGTGAGTCCTGAGGTACGTAAAGGGTATCGCTGATACGGGTCTGTGCTTTAATAGAGATACATATCAAATTGACAAGTTTGTGGACTCAGATTATGCAGACAATCTAGATAGACGGTTTATCTACTACTGGTTATGTATTCAGGATACATGGGACTCCAGTTAGTTGGCGATCGATGTTAAAGGCTATAATGATACTTTCTACTACAGAGGCCGAGTACATGGCCATGACAGAGGGAGTGAAGGAAGCATTATGGTTGTGAAGTCTTCTAGACGATTTGGGGGTTAAGTAAGAGAATGTGAATTTGTGGTGCGACAGTCAGAGTGCGATTCACTTGACGAAGAATTAAGTTCATCATACTCGTACCAAGCATATTGATGTCAGATATCATTTCGTGCGGGGTGTCATAGAAGAATGTGATATTTCTCTCATGAAGGTGCATACGAATGAGAATCTCGTAGACAAGTTAACCAAGATGGTCACAGGTAGCAAGTTTAAGAATTGCTTGGACTTGCTTCATATCAGCTCGTGTTGATCTGCCTAAGAGGGCATGGCCCTGTGGGGCGGTGATGTGGTGAGGTGGAGACAATTATATGGAGAATAATTGCAGAGCTACGATTAGCTTAATCCCGGTCAGAAGGTACGTAGAAAACCATAGTATAATGGTGCAGCTGGTTTGGTATTTCAGATCTCTCTGGTGATGTTTGCTGTGTTCTTCTAGTGTTCGTCCAAAATTTGAGGTTTATTAAATAATGTACAAGGTGGATAATTATGAACACGTGGGGGCCACACCCACGTGAGAAAACAACAAGAGCGAGACACAAATTTGTGTCTCGCAGAGGCCAATCTCGCGGGGGCCACGAGGCTTTATTTCTCTTCCTATAAATAGGAAGAGACAGTCCTAGGGTTTTTTAGGAGAGGAGAAAATAGGAGGGTTTTGGCGGCTACCAAAAAGAGAGTTTTTTCAGATATAGATCTGAGATCTTGAAGAGAGAAAAAGAGAGAGTTTTGAGAGATTTTACAAGAGAGAGGTCAATTTCTTTTGTGTAAAAATCAAAACTTCTTTTTTGGGACGAGCTTGTGGGTTGTACAAGTCGTTGGTGTTCTCCTTCATAGTGGAATCTCCCCTACCCCTTCACTGTGGATGTAGGCAAGTTTGCCGAACCACGTAAATCTCGTGTCCTTATTGTTTTCTGGGTGTTGGCTATTTTTTGTAGGTTCCCTCGACAATTCAGTCCTAAAACTGATGAGAGGAAGAGCGTATATTATTGTGCATAGTGGAAATTTCGGTAGCACCTCTAGTGCGCAAGGTGCACAACAAGAGATTAGATCATAACGAAATTCCCGTTTTACAAAAGAAAAAAGAACCGAAAGTAAAATATCTCAACAAAGTAGGATATAAGCTCTTCCTCTCATCAGTTCTAGGACTAACTTGTAGAGGGAACCTACAAGCTATTACAAATCACAAGTTAGTAAGACAATGAATTTTATGTGGTTCGGCAAATCGCCTACGTCCACGGTTCAAGGAGGGGGAGATCTACTATTAGAGGGAGAGAATACAAATAGGGTTTACAATCTCTCAAAACTCTCACAATTTTTCTCTCAAAAGGGATGCACAAAATCCTTCTCAAACTCGATGGCTAACCACTGTGTTTTTCCCTTGCACTGCTCACAACTATCTGCCACTTGCCGCTTCAAAATCTTAATCAGCTACCACTTTTTCCCCTCTGCCTGTGCGCTGCCAAAAGAGAAAAGAATCAGCTGAATTTTCTTTTCTTTGCACGCCATCCTTGCACCTTAAGCCCTAGTACTTCAGGAGAGGAATATATAGCTTCATATACTACTTCGAGTGGGCCATCATCTTCGGGTGGGCCATCATCAAAAGAAAACGTGTCTCCTCTCCACTTCATTCACGTTGTGGCCCCCATGGCCCTTACGTTCACAATTCTCTACCTCGGTGAAGTTTTCCCAAAATTGAACCAAAACCAAAGCATCCAAATATCCTACTTGTTGTGTCCGGTACGCTATGGAACCGATCCATGACAACAGACTCAATCCATAATAAGTCGGGACTCCAAAAGAGAGCTCAAACAATCTTACCCCCAATCAAACTCAACTAATCCAACTGGCTGCATCTACAAGACTACCTACGTATCCTCTTTCCCAATGAATCAAGTCGAACGTAGTTAATCCAAATGGCCGTCAACGGCCTCAACATCGAAGAATGTTCAATAAATTCAAACAAGGACCAAATTTCACACCTGAAATAACTTTGGTCAACATATTCGCAGGGTTGTCCTTCGTGTGGACCTTCTCTAATATGACATCTCAATCATCCAAAACATCACGAACAAAATAGAATCTGACATCGCTATGCTTCGTGTGTGCATGATAAACCTGGTTCTTCGCCAAATAGATAGCTGACATGCTATTACAATATACCCAAAAGGTCTCCTGTGTAATCCCAAGACCTCCAATAATCCACGCAACCACAAATCCTCCTTAACAGCTTCAATCACCGCCATATACTACGTCTCTGTAGTAGAGAGAGCCACTATAGACTAAAGTATACATCTCTAATTGTGACGTCCCTGGGTTCACACAAGGCTGCAGTCCAAGGTGAAACCAAGAATGTCAAACCTGCCATGCACCACACCGTGCAATAACATATTTCACCATCACAATTAACATATATCTAGTAGAATCAATAACAAGTGTAGGTACAAAAGCAGGTAAAAGATAATACTCGAATAACTGATGAAATCTAAATGATCAAATAGATATCTCACCATCCAGCAAATGGGAATACATAAACAATGTCAGAATAAATAAACTGGGGTACTAAACAAGTCTCAAATACAAATATCTGACGAAAAGGAAATAAGGCACACAGCCTTTACAACTTCTATGAAATAGTCCTCAAATGTCTAATCATCAACTACAGTGGAGCCCAAGATACATAATACATAGCTAAAATGTAAAGCTGAACACTAAAGTGATCCGCTATCAACCTGCGACACTCCGTGCTCCTGGCTCGTGACCTGAAAGGGGTAGGGACAACGAGCGTCAAAGCGCTAGCGAGTAACATCACAACCAACCCCAAGGGAAAAGGGCTCGTTGTTATGAAAATACAGATAATATATATAAATAGATCTAAACTCATTGATCTTACGAAATAAGGGTTTTAGTATTAAGAATTTACAACACGAGAATAGGTACGTCGAGCGAAATAATCCAAACAAGGAAACCCTCATGTATATACCTTACATCTCAATTTATAAACTCCTAAATACCGAACCCAAGGTTCTAGTACAATAACAATGATAAAAGGAACTCAACAAACGCCAGAGCATAATTACAGTGCTGTAACATAGTCAACGTGAATATCACAATATTTATTACATGAATATTGTGTCAAACCTTCATAAGTGTCATACCAAATCTACATAATCAGTATGTTGTGAAATGTGGTACAATAATCACAAGCAGGGTTAAGAACCATGTCCGATACAAGAACTAACTATCGTAGTTTTCCAAACTCATGGAATAAGTGTCAATTTGTCCAACACGAGGACTGCGAGGGATTATAGTCCAACACGAGGACTTCTTATGGATTATAGTCCAACACGAGGACTGTAAAATTTGTATAAGATCGCTACAATGCATGTAGTAAAATCTACTTATCAGTTTCATAACCAAATCAGTGTATATGCCCCAAATTTATACCCTCAGGTCATCTATCATGCATGGCCACATGGTGGGACTAATAACCAGGTCAGATAATCCAAACAAACCCCCGAATAGGAGTAAAAATACTCAAATACACCAAAACTGGGAATCTGCAGCAGAGGGGTTGGCGGTCGACCGATCCGGTCGACCGAACTCTGATACAAAATTTGGCGGTCGCCCGCCAGACATTTCGGTCGACCGAAATTTTGTCGCGGTCGACCGAATTGGTGTCGCGGTCGACCGGAAAGTCGCCGCGGTCGACCGGAGCCCCAATACGAACTCAGCGGTCGACCGCGTCGGTCAATCGCCGAGCGGACAGAACCCAAACTTGGGTTTTCTGTCAGCTGCTAAACCTGGAAACCAAACCCTTTTTTTTTGAATACATGGGTTTTGATGAAAATGGGGGCATACTGAGAATACACAACCAATTCCCAAGCTTGAAATCTATATTTCTAAGATTTTAAATCCATGAGAAACAATCCAAATCTTTTTAATGGCTGTAAAGATTGTTTTAAACTCTTTTAGGCAAAATCTCAGATCTGGATCTTCTTTAACAGGACATGGGTGAGTTTTTAAAACATATAAAACCCCAGATCCATACTCTATGATATAGTAAACTATTAGCTAAACAAAAATACGAATTTGGCTCCATAAATCCAATAAAACTCAGTTCTTGACGTTAAAATGAAAGGGGTGGGGGTTGGGCGAGAAATTACTCGCCTTGGGTGATGATGATGCCCAAGATCTGCAAGAGGTTGATCCTCTTCGCTGAAAATCCCACGATCTGCTGAAAATCCTCAAGAACGTCCCCAAATCGCTAGATCCAGGTTAGGGTTTTGAGGAAGAAGAGAGAGGGGCTAGGGTTTACGTTTGGGGCTGAGGAGATCTCTCCTGGGTTGAGTTGGTATAAATACCAACTCCCCAACCCGACCCAAAACCCAATAGCCCAACAACTAAACCCGAAACCAAATCTGAAAAAAAAACTCTCTGATAGCTGATCGGTCGACCGATCCGGTCGACCACGTCGGTCGACCGATCAGCACAAAAATGCCTGCTGATGGCATTTTACCTGCTGATCGCCAACTCACTCGATTTCTCTCACTTGTAAACACCTGCTAGGTTCCCAAACACTGATAAATATATATATCTTATGTTTATATAGTTATTCATCACAAGGGAATTATCTACAATTAATAATTCACACATATATATACATATATACTACAGAAATTTTTTGGGGTTTTACACTACTATACCGGTGCTCCTGCCAATGTAAACACATATCCTGAAGTAGATCGACGCTTGTCAAGATCTCCAGCATAATCTGAATCCATGTAACCAATACAATCCTGCCCATTCTTCTCATCCTTCTGGAAAATCAATCCAACATCTATGGTACCTTTGATATACCATAGAATCCACTTTACGGCCTCCTAATGACCTTTCCCGGGGTCATGCATGTACCTCGATACCATGCTTACGGCCTGTGACAAATCTGATCTCATACACACCATCGCATACATCAAGCTACCTACTACACTGACTTATGAGACCTTCGACATATAATCTCTGTCCTCAACTAAAACATGCGACATCTTAGCTGAAGGCTTAAAGTGGGGAACCAATGGAGTGCTCACTGCCTTTGCATTACCATTAAACCTGAATTTCTTCAACATCTTAGCTGAAGCCTTCTTACCATTTGGTAGCTTTGTAAGTTCCCAAGTGTCGTTCTTCTGAAGAGAGCGCATCTCCTCCTCCATAGCTTCCCTCCACCTGATCGAATCAGAGCTAGACTCTGCCTCCTTGAATATAGAAGGAACCAAATCATCAACGACCTCTGCTGATAAGGCATATGCAACAATGACATCATTATATCTAGCTGGCCGACGAATCACTCTTTTGGGTCTGTTTGCTGCAATGGACTCCTGAACATGATCATGTTCCTGAGTCTCACTATCCACTGTATCCTCTATATAACCGGTTGTCATCCCATCTCCTTCTAGTGTCACCTCTGTAGGAGCCTTAATGGATACAATGCTATCTGGAGTGGGTGGAATCACATCATACTCCACCTGCTGTGATATCCCTCTTGTCTGGTCTCCCTCCACCTGCTAAGGGACTTAAGGCCTCATCATGTATGCCTTGTCAAATATAACATCTTTGCTAATAACTATCTTCTTGTCCTATGGATCCCACAAATTGAAGCCTTTTACTCCTTCTCTAAAGCCCACAAAGACTGCTTTCTTTACCCTCGGATTCAATTTATCATCACTGACATGGTAATAAGCTAGACACCCAAATATCCAAAGTGACTCATAGTCACTAGCCAACGAACCACACCAACGTTCCATAGGAGTCTTCCCCTGTATCATAGTGCACAACAACCTATTCACGAGATGGCTCGCATAAACCAATGCCTCGGCCAAATGGATCTTGACAATCCACTCTGTGTCATCATACATCACATCTTCTCCAGCAAGGTACGGTTCAATCTCTCTGCCACCCTTTTTTGTTTCGGTATCTCACGTACTGTGAAGTACCGTCTAATGCCATGATCCCGATAAAACTACAGAAACGGATCACTCTTATACTCTTCTCCATTGTCTGAACGAAGAGTCTTCACCTTTCTACCTGTCTGCAGCTTCACTTTCTTCTTCCACTCCACAAAAATATCCAAGACCTCATATTTATGCTTCATAGGGTATACCTAACTTTTTCTTGAATAGTCATCAATGAAAGTGACAAAATAGTTAGCCCTACCAAGTGATATGTTCTTGGAAAGACCCCAAATATCTGTGTGAATGTAATCCAATGTACCTTAGGTGTTGTGAATAGTGGTGCCAAACTTCACTCTAGTCTTCTTCCCAAGTACACAATGCTCACACAACTCCATCTTGTAGGTCTTCGCATCTTTCAATAGCACATGTTTCGCCAATACCTGCAGGAAGTTATCACCAGTGTGTCCTAAACGTATGTGCCATAAATTGGTAGTGTCCTCCTCTGTAGTGATAGAAGCTGCTAGACCCCCTGTAACTATCTTGCCCTTCAAGTAGTATAGGTTATTTTTCCTGACACCTCGCATCACCACCATGGACCCCTTCGTGACCTTTAGAGTTGTATTCTCTAAGATCACCCGATAGCCGGCTGCCTCCAAAGTTTCAAGTAAAATATTGTTCTTCGTCAACTGCAGCACGAACCTTACTTCTTTCAGCTCCCGAGTCACGCCGTCACACATGCGTATCTGAACCATACCAATACCACCAAATAGGGCATACGCGATCATTATCCATAAGCACGACATCCCCTCTTTCCAACTCCTCAAAGCTGGAGAACAAATCCCTTCTACGGCAAATATTGTATGTAGCACCAAAATCCATCATCCACTCCATAAGTCAGCATAACAAACTGACGGTAATGCAGAGCAAGAATAGCCTAAAGAATCCGTATCTGAATTGTCGCCACTAGCCTTGACAACATTCACTTCCAAAGCTTGTACAACTTTCCCTTTATTATTCCCGACTTTGTCCTTCAACTTTGGGTAGTCGATCTTCCAATGCCCCTCCTCTTTACAAAAGCGACATTGATTCCTACCAATACTTTTATGGCCACCTCTATTCTTTGATTTTAAGTGGTTGAACTGGCGGCGGTTTAGATCACGGCCTCGAACTGCTAATGCATCTCCCGATGCCTTCTCGGAGAGTTCACCATCACTTTTTCTCAACTCATAATTTACCAACACTGAGGTCACCTCCTTATAACTAACAGTAGTTCTTCCATCGATTTTAGTTAGAATGAATGTACCATAATCATCCTCCGGTAACGAACACAAAAGTAGCATCGCCTTGTCTTCATCCTCAACCATGATGTCCACATTGGCCATATCTGAAAGTAACTTCGTGAAGTTGTTTACATGCTCCCTAATAAAAACTCCCCTCTTCATCTTGAACTGGTAAAACCTATTCTTCAAGTGAAACCGATTCTCAATGCTCTTAGTAAGATACTTCTCATTGAGTGTTTCCCACAATCTCTTCGCCGACGTCTCGTTCATAACATCATAAATAAGACCCGGCGTTAAGCATGATCGAAGAACTCCACAAGTCCTACTGTTCATCTTCTTCCAAACCTTGTCCTCCATGTCTTCGGATTTCTCTTGTAACTCAAGAGTCTCCTCTAAATTCTATGCATCAAAGACATCCATCACCTGACACCTTCACAATCCGAAATTGATCTTGTCGTCGAACTTCGAAACATCAATCTTTGTGTTATTGATGCTCAAACTCTGTATCGCCTTCGAAAGAGATGATCCCGATGTGCTTGTTTCACCTATGTTGTAGATCTAACTCTTCAAATAAGAATCCTTCAACGAATCCTTCGAATAAGCCCCAAGCCAAAACCTGAGCTCTGATACCACTTGTTATGCGCAATGAAAATTTCGGCAGCACCTCTAGTGCGCAAGGTGCACAACAAGAGATTAGATCACAACGAAATTCCCGTTTCATAAAGGAAACAAGAACCAAAAGTAAAATATCTCAACAAAGTAGAATATCAGCTCTTCCTCTCATTAGTTCTATGACTGACTTGTCGAGGGAACCTTCAAGCTATTACAAATCACAAGTCAGCAAGACAACGAATTTTACGTGGTTCGGCAAATTTCCTACGTCCACGGGGCAAGGAGGGGGGAGATCTACTATTAGAGGGAGAGAATACAACTAGGATTTACAATCTCTCAAAACTCTCACAATTTTTCTCTGAAAAGGGATGCACAAAATCCTTCTCAAACTCGGCGGCTCACCACTGCGTTTTTTCCCTTGCACTGATTGCAACTATCTGCCGCTTGCCACTTCAAAATCTTAATCAGCTGCTGCTTTTTCCCCTCTGCCTGTGTGCTACCAAAAGAGAAAAGAATCAGCCGAATTTTCTTTTCTTTGCACGCCGTCCTTGCACCTTAAGCCCTAGTACTTCAGGAGAGGAATATATAACTTCCTATACTACTTCGGGTGGGCCATCATCTTCCGGTGGGCCATCATCATGCGGAAAGAAAACGTGTCTGCTCTCCACTTCATTCACGTTGTGGTCCCCATGGCCCTTACATTCACATATATCTCACTTTAATGAGATATTTCACTTTCTGTTCTTGTTTTCTTAGTGAAACGGAATATAAAGGTTGAGCTTTTGTGAAAACAAAAAGACAAGACTTTCTCTCAGGTTATATCGCTTTCGCGACGTGAGGACGTGACTCTGCACCCAACACTATGAAAATAACTACATTCGGCTGAACTGATAAGTCTTATGAAAGAAAAAAATAGGTCACGGATCAGCCTAATATTAGTTGGCCATCAAATTTATAGAGTCAGAAATTGAGGCGACATTTTACTGTTATACTTTTGGCAAGCTATTATGCACTACATCATTATACTTTAGATCTGACAGTAGAATTTTGTTTGCACCAAATTATTCCCAACCAAGAAAGCTACATTTTTTTATCAGATATTGTTAAACAGTGTCCTGAGAAAATCATTATCTCATATGATCAAAGTATTGGGGCGATGTAATCTTTGTAGGCTGCAAAAATGTTGTATAAAGTAAGTCTTCTTCTCGGAATCGATATTTGCACGGAAAATACTTAAGTTTGTGGTACAATTAGACCTCATACTCTTTGATCTTATCAATACTGTATCAATATTTTTCCATCTCTTTACAATATAGTGGGGGAAATCTCAATAATGTTTTAGAGACAAGTTCTTCATTTCTTTTTGGATAAATTACATGAAACAATCAAGAACTTTCAGCAGTTTGTAGTCAACCCCAAGCGACTTTCAAAATCATACTAAGCCTCCAATAACTTCTTCTGCAGAAGACCTTCAATACTTTTTGGATAAATTACATTAAACCCACAATAACTTTCAATCTATTTATGTTGTTTTTTTGTTCGAATTTTTAGGGGTCGTCTGCAAAATGTAAAAACCACTTGGAGATTTCCTGTAAAAAAACACTGAAAGTTCTTGGGGTTAATTTAACTTTTTTTTCCAGGAGCAAGTTCTTCAGGCTGCATTTCACTTCTCACCACTTCTCAAGGTCGTGTTTGCACAAAGGACAGCAAGATATGATTCTTAACCATTGGTCAACGCAGGCAAGATGAAATAAATGTGAACATGGCAATTGCCTCACCTCCTCTCTATCTTTATATTTTGCAAGACATATGCAACATTCCTGCAATTTTATAAATAAAATAAATCCATTACTCAAATTAATTTATTAGTTGTAAAATTGGCCAATTTAATTTGCAAAAAGATCCGATCAATTTAGTGGTAAATTGCTCTTCGCAATCAAATGGCATATCTTTGAAACAAAAACAAATGGTTATATTAATTGTCAGTCGTAAATTATCGCGGTTACAATAATAACTTCATGAGTATGAAAACTTACTGAATTCTCATTTGCAAGCATCACTCCCTTGGCATCCGCATCTCTAAAAGTCCAATGAGGCAAACTCAATATTTGATCCTCTGTAGCCCCTTTATCACTCGATGCCAAGCTCATGTTGTAACCAAGTGCACGGTTAATCATCGGCACACAACAACATAGCAATATGAACAATAGAAAAGGGAACAAGTATCCAATTGCATTCCAAGCTAGGAGAATTAAGCTTAGAGCATGAAGTTTTGGAGCACGGTTGAAATTTCCATATCTTGAATCAAATACCCACACATTGCCCATCACGAACCATATTGCGAAGAAAAGCTCGAGGAACGTCCTTGATTTGTTCATCAGATATGAACTCCTAATAAAAGTAAGCATCAAATACGTAAGTATACAATAAGTGTGAAGTTCATGGGATACTAGTATAGGTTAAGTTTTTGAGCGAAATGGTTAATAGATTTGAATAAGAAGAGGACTGTGTGTCCCTCCATTTTCTCAATTGATGTGTCACAAACGATTGAGTCATTAGATATGATCTAAATATTTTGAGTAATGTGGGGGCATCTCATGTATTATAGGCTTATCGCGTATAGAAATACTATAGTTGATTATGTTAGAAAATTTTCAAATAAAGTTAGCTTATAAGCATGCAAATATATCCGAAATAAAGTAAACTGAAAATCTAGCATGATCGGGAGCAGTCGTGCAAGTACTGCCCTAGAATATTAAGGACCCACCTATCGCTCTGGCACGGATGATCCCCTCTCCCCTAGCAATAAAAACCCTCGGAATTGGTCGGTCTCTATACTCGGGCAAGAGTATAGAGTTTCTGCTCAGACGAAGACAGTTACCCAAATATAAAGTAAAGCCGAGAATTTTTAGAGAGGAAGAAGACAGAGAGCTTTGGAAGAAGACAGAGAGCTTTGGTTTTTTTAGAAGAGAGAAGAGTTTTTGTTGCTATGATTTTAGGTGCTGGTTAGGGCTCTACTTATAGGTTGAGAAACCAGAGCCGTTGCTGGACCCAAGCAATAAATTTAGTAACGTCCGCCAAATCCGCGCGACCGTTACACGTTCCAAAATCACGTAGCCGTTAGGCATATTTTCCACTTGAAAACATGTAAATTAAAGTTTGAAAAAATAAAAAAATGAGTACGGTGCGGCGTGGCGCGTGCGCATGTGTGTTATGCAAACCCAAACAATGAAAAGCCCAAAACACCCCCTTCTTAGGGACCCCCAAAGCCCATAAAGAGGACAAGCAATTTAAACCATCAACTATTCACCAACTTAGTCCATGTGGGACTATTCATTAAAGGCAAAATTGCCTTTTCTCCTCTACAAGGCCAACACCCCCCCCCCCCCCCCCAACCCCCCCAAAGGCAATATTGACTGAAAACTTGGGTAATAAAATAAATCAATGAACCATAAAATAAATATAGATTGGGCAACCTTTCGTATCGTAAATTCGGGATAGGTAGCTTTCGGCTTTGGACCTTTCCTTAGTGGATTCATCACAACCTAAAGGACATAATGGACTAGGCCTTGAATTAGGCCCCTTGCACCAGGTATTGATGAAAACACACACAATACGTCTTTATCTATTGAGCAAAACGGGTTGAACATTAAAGGCCATGCTCATAATAATTGACTCATGAGAGTTTCTAGGAGTTAGTGGGGGGGGGGGGGGGGGGGGGGGGGGGGGGGGGGGGGG
>BQKN01000554.1:96012-117359 GCA_022839385.1 Asparagus kiusianus
GGGTCGGGTTGAACATTAAAGGCCATGATAGACCCTTAGTCAAAGGGTTAGCAAGATTCTTTTCCCCCCCCCCCCCCCCCCCCCCCACCCCCCACCACTACGGACATCATGGTTCCTCTCACGTAGATAAGTCCTCCAAGGGTACTACAGCTGGATATCATACCATCCACAATACATGTGTTGGACTTATTAAGAGTAAAACTCAACCTAACTACCTGTATCATAAGAGCATTGTCACCATAGAGAAGGGGTAGTAGTTGATTCTACCATAATGATATATGAATATATCTAGGTCGATGCTCCACACGAGTGTCACTAATCCAACTTGTTTCTACCACACTGAACCTACATTGGGACTGTGTCTCCAAATAAAGGTTGGGTTTCCGCTGTCAGTGACCTCATCTATGGGCTTAACCCCATCTCTCTCGATGAATCTAGAACCACACTCCTGGATAGACCCTTAGTCAAAGGGTTAGCAAGATTCTTTTCAGACTTTACAAAGTCTAGAATCGCAACTTTGCCTAGCAGGCATTATACAAATTTATATCTTATTTGAATATATATGTTAAGTCTTTTATTAACATGCACTTGCTTTAGAAGCTTTATGGTGGATCTAGAATCAAGAGTGAATAGAAATTGGAGGAGAGGGTTTAGGGACCAAAGGAAGTTCAAAGAGTAGGACCTTTTAACCATTCTGCTTCTGTGCAAGTGATATCAAGAGTAACCAATTTAGACTTCATGGTGCTCTTGGAAATTAGTGTTTGCTTACAGAATTTTTAGGATACAGCTGCACCACCAAAAAAGAATACATATCCAGATGTAGGCTTTACACTATTAGAATCTGTGACCCAGTTAGCATCACTATACCCTTCTATTGCATCAGGGTACCCAGTGTAAGTGAAGAAATAGTTAATTGTGCCTTTTAAGTATTTAAATACTCTCTCTAAAGCAATCCAATGATCTTCACTAGGGTTGTTGATATACCGGCTCAGTCTCCCTACAGCATAACCTATATCAGGTCTAGTCTGGTTGGATATGTACAAGAGAGATGCAATCAACTGAGAATACTTCAGCTGGGAGACAGGTTCACCTTTATTCTTCTTCAAAGATATAGAAGAGCCATAAAGTGTAGAGACAGGTTTAGAGTTATGAAAATTAAATTTGATCTGCATTTTCTCAATACTATGAGAAAGATTCAAGGATATTCCTCCAGTGTCTCTAGAGATTTTTATTCTAAGTATCATGTCAGGAAGACCTAAGTCTTTCATGTCAAAGTTCTTGGAGATATAATCTTCAATCTTTAAGATTTCTTCAAGAGTTGTTCCAAAGATAAGGATATCATTAACATAGAGACAAAGAATGGCATAGTCATTGTTTATCACTTTAGTGTAGACACACTTGTCGTGTTCATTCGCAGTGAAACCATATTGTGCAATGACTTTGTCAAATTTTTGGTATCATTGTTTAGAAGCTTGTCTTAGACCATACAGATATTTAACAAGTTTGCAGACTTTATTTTCTTGACCTTTGGTAATGAAGCTTTCAAGTTGGTTCATATAGATTTCTTTATCTAAATCACTATTCAGAAAAGTAGTTTTGATATCCATCGGATGTATGGTCAGCTTATGAATAGCAAATGCTAATAATACTCGGATAGTTAAGATTCAGGCTATAGAAGAATATATATCAAAGTAATTGATGTCATTTTACTGAGTATAGTCTTTAGATACTAATCTAGCTTTATATTTAACAATGGAACCATCAGCTCTAAGTTTCTTCTTGAATATCCACTTACAACCGACAGGTTTACAACCTGAAGGTAAGTCGGTGAGTATCCAAGTATGATTTTTTTATTATTGATTTTATTTTATTATTAAAGGTTTATTTCTAGAAAGGAGATTCAGGAGAATCCATTGCTTCCTTAAAGGAGCTTGGATCACCTTCAACAAAAAAGGTAAAGAAGTCTTCTCCAAAATCCTTTTGAATTTTACCTCTTTTACTTCTTTGAGGTTCAAAAGCTAGAGGTTGAGAAGAACTGGAAGAATGGTAGATCAGAAGGAAGAGATGAACAATGATTTTCTGAGATTTTAGATATGAAAGGAAAGATGTTTGCAAAGTAGACTGCATTTATTGCTTCAATGATAGTATTATTGGACATGTCACTAATTTCAGAGTTAATTAATGACTAGAAATCTGTTAACATTACTATCTAGTGCATATCCAATAAAAACAGCATCAACAGTCTTAGATTTAATTTTCCTCTTCTTAGGTTCAGAAATAGCTACATTAGCCAAGCAACCCTAAACTCGGAAGAAGTTTAACCTAGGATTTCTCCCCTTCTAATATTCATAAGGAGTTATACCAGAAGATTTGTGGGAAATCCTATTAAGAATGAAGCAGATAGAAAGAAGAGCTTCACCATAGAGATTTTCAGGTGCTTCTAAACTAAGTAACATACAGTTCACCATGTCCATAAGGGTCATGTTCTTTCGTTCAGCTACACCGTTAGATTGTGGTGTATAGAGAGCAGTTACCTCATGAGTAATATCATGCTCTTGGCAATATTTAATTATTTCATTTGAGGTATACTCCCCCAATGATCAGATCTTAAAATATTGATCTTCTTTTCAAGTTGGTTCTCAGATTCAGCTTTATACATCTTAAACATATCTAGAACTTTATCCTTAGTTCTGAGAATATAGGTGTAATAATATATGGAGTGATCATCTATAAAAGTCACAAAATATCTCCTACCCCCTCAAGTGAGAACTCAGTTCGAGTCACACACATTACTATGAATTAATTCGAGGGGTTCAGAATTTCTAGTTATAGACTTGAAGGGTTTTTTAGTGTGTTTTCCTTGAACACAAATCTCACACTTAGATGAGGGATCATGAGATGATTTAGGATTAAGATTCAATTTAATCATTCTCTACAAAGTTTAGAAATTTACATGTTCAAGTCGTCCATACCAAACATTACAAAATTCAACAATTTGCGTAATAGGAGATTCAGGAATTTTATTAGAACTAGAATTGATTGTATTAAGTTTGAAAAGACCATTACAGATAAAACATTTTCCTATGAATACATTATTCTTTGTAATCACAAATTTATTGGATTCTTTTACAATCCTAAATCCAACTCTAAGGAGAAGAGATTTACTGATTAAGTTTTCGAGGAGATAAGAAACATGACGCCTTGCAGATTTAGAGCTTTCCCAGAAGTCATGGTGAGCTCTATGCATCCACTTCCCATTATTTGTTTGGTGGAGTCATCTGCTAAGCTTATGCTTCCTCCACGTAATTCTTGGTAAGTTAAAAACCAAGAGCGATCATTGCAAATGTGAATATTAGCTCCGAAATCTAAGTATCAATTAGTGGAAGAAGTAAGAGAATTTACAAGACAGGAAGAAGAGGCTAAGAGAATTTACAAGACAGGAAGAAGCGGCTAACCTGAAGGAATTTGGATTTTCTTCAATCATGTTTATTTTATTAGATCCATTTCCTTTTGGAGCAGGTTTTATCGGTTCCTTCTTCCGATAGAAGCAGTTGGGAGCTAAATGGTTGATTCTACCACAGACATAGCAGAACTTTCCATCAAACTTATAGCTGGAAGAATTGAGATTGTATTTGGAGGATGATTTGTTGAAGGATTGTTGGTTTTTCTTGAATTCCTTCCCTTTGGGTTTGAAATTCTTAGATTTAGACTTATCATCTACCAAGTTTACTTTAGATTTCATTTCGGTCCTGGTTTTAGAATTTTGTCTATGCTGGTCTTCAATACGAATAGCCTTGAGGGCTTCAATTAATATTAGATCTCCTTGCTTGTGTCAGAGATCTCTAGCAAATCTAGACCAAGAGGGATGGAGTTTGTCAATTAAATAGGAAACTTTAAAGTCATCAGTAAATGAGTTTCCCTTTAATTGGAGGTGATGAAGGAAGTTTTGGAATTCATGAATTTGTTTATTTATAGGCTTGTCATCAACCATCATGAATTTATTGAAGGAAGAGGAGGTGAAACGCAGAATTCCGGCATCATCGAAGCCATATTCTGCTTCAAGAGTATTATATAAGTCTTTAGCACTTTTGAACTCATAATATATGTCATAAAGGTTGTCCGCAAATGCACTAAGAATCCTATGACAACAATGATAGTTTATTTCTTCTGGTTTTATATGACTAGAGAATGAACTAGCACCAGAAACATAAGGTGTAGGTTGTTCAGCATCAGGAGAGTTGGAGTTCATAGGTTGAGATCTAAAAGATGAAGATTCAGAAGTGTCAATGGCAGATAGGAGACCTAGGGTAGTGAGTCAGTATCTCATCTGATTAGCCCACCATTTGTAATTAATACCGGTAAACTTCTCATGTTTGACACTCTTGGAATGATCCGTGTTACCATAAGTCCGATTTAAGTTAACTAGTCTAGGTAATTTGAAATATGAAGGAATAAAATGTTTTGTCAATACCACTCGACTAGTTACTTAGGAGAGTATGACTTTAGAGGATGTATTTGATACAAGATTATTTATGACCTATTAATATTAACCAGCAAATATGAAACAGAACAATAGAAATTAGCAATTAAGAAATAGCAAGAAATATAAATTTTTCCTTTTTCTTCTCGTATTAACTTTCTAACAGGAACAGAAAAATCAATTAATTTCTTTCGAAATAATAATAATTTTTCCTTTGAATTTAAACAGCAACAAATTAACAAATTAGTTACTAGTTAAGGATAATTAATAGCAATTAATTAATAACAGTAAATAATTAATTACAGTAGTTAACATAAAAGAGTTAATTACAGTAGACACAAAATCCAGATTTAATAATTAGCAGATATAATTCTCAATCTTCTAGATTGTTAGATAATTTTCAAATCAAGTTCGCTTATAAGCATGCAAATATATCCGAAATAAAGTAAACTGAAAATCTGGCCCTCTGTACTCGGACGAGAGTATAGAGCTTCTGCTCAGACGAAGACGGTTGCCCAAAAATAAAGTAAAACCAGGAATTTTTAAAGAGGAAGAAGACAGAGAGCTTTGGGGTTTTTTTAGAAGAGGGAAGAGTTTTCGTTGTTGTGATTTTAGGTGCTGGTTAGGGCTCTATTTATAGGTTGAGAAACCAGAGCCATTGCTGGATCCAAGCAATAAATTCGGTAACATCCGTCAAATTCGCGCAACCATTACACGTTCCAAAATCACGCAGCCGTTACGCATGTTTTCCACGTGAAAACGTGTAAAATAAAGTTTGAAAAAACAACAAAAAAAAAAAACACATGCGACGCTCTATGCAAAGCCCAAACAATAGAAAGCTCAAAACATCATTTTCTTAGGGACCCTCAAAGCCCATAGACAGGACAAGCAATTTAAACTCTCTAACTATTCACCAAGGTAGTCCATGTAAGACTATTCATTGAAGGAAAAATTGTCTTTTTTCCTCTACAAGCCCAACAGATTTTTATATACACCTCATTCCATTTTGGTAGCCCATGCACTGTTATTCTAATGACAAACGTTTTCACTTTAGTTATCACGTGATGATCTCCGTTATAAACATTTATCAATAACGTTCCCCATAAGATTCTCACACCGAGGAAGATAGACATATTTGCTAATAAAATAGGCCATGAGCATTTACTAGTTATACCCCTATAATGCAAGAGTTACAGATACAAATATCTCTAAATAGTAATATGAGTTGAAAGATTAATTCTAAAAGAAATTACTATTTCCTTCAAAAATCTTAGGCCCCTACCTTACCTGGATTCCTGCAGTGTTCTCTGCTGCTCCAAATCAGAAGAATTACCAAATCTATTTCCTCTGCAATGCAGCCATCTCCAATAGAGAAGTGGAAGGCTTAGAAAATTTCCAACATTATAGCTACCAAGCCAAATTCTAATAGGCCAAACTGGCCTCTCTTTAGAAGAAATCACAATGACAAAAGTTACACCAATCATCTGTACAACTAGTGCATTGAGCTCAAAAACAAGCCATAGCTTAGAGTTAAACGGGTTCGAGCTCAAATCGGATCTTGATCCGTTTTGATACTGAAACACTCTCCTCAAGAACCCGAACCAACTTGCCCTTGAAACCCTCATCACTGTCCTCAATAGTAGAGCTAGAAGAGGAGACCGGGTTTCGGTAGGGTTAATTTCATTGTTGTTCATTGGAGTTAGAGAAGGAAAGAGAGGAGAGGAGAGGAGAGAGAAAGTAGTGATTGATTGAAGTTTGGAAGAGTTAATGGAGAGAAGGGGTAAGTGAAATTGAAGGGAAAGGAAAGAGGGTGAGGGGGTTTGATGAGGATGGTGACCAAGAAGCTAACAGCTTTGCTTTGGTTTTAAGGGTGCCAACAACTAAATACTATTGACGAACTAGCCGTTGGCCTAACGAGCTTCCCTCCATTTTTTTCATGTTTGTTTGTGTAGAAGGCAATGTGGGCTTGGGTTGGTAGTCTATCTAGGTGCTTAACTAGATCCGGATCCAATGCTATTCAGGTTCGGATCTAGAGTCTCATATTCAAACCCATTTGCTTGCTTGGGACTGATATCCAACGTCAATCAATAGGATGACCATATATAGGTTAAATACCCATATTGGTATTTTAATTTCACCCGATTTACCAAGAAGGTATTTTAATTAGGCAAACCTACTTTAAGGCATTTTAATTGATTCAACTTACCAACAAGGCCATTTTTCTCGTCGGCGACCAGTTTTTCGGCGAGAGCTCGTCACGTGTGTGGCACGTGATAACTTAAAACTGTTTTTTAGCTGCTGATGTGCCACGGATCTGTCCTATTTTGGGTGAATTAGGATTTTTAGAGTGTTAATTCCCGCCTTTAAACACTGCCACGTCAGAAAATCCGTGCTACATTAGCAGCTAAAAAACAGTTTAAGTCATCACGTGCCACGCACGTGACGAGCTCTCACCAGAAAACTGGTCGCCGATGAGAAAAATGGTCTTGTTGGTAAGTTGAATCAATTAAAATGCCTTAAAGCAGGTTTGTCTAATTAAAATACATTCTTGGTAAATGAGATGGAATTAAAATACCAATATGGGTATTTAGCCTAATTACCTCCAACAAATTTCCATTATGAAACTAAATTTAGTTGATAACTTTGATGCTTCTTACAAACTTCTCCTCCATTCATCTAATGCTACTAGCGTGCACCCCGTGCAAAGCATGACCCTCTATTTTTTAAGCATTGCATTTTGAATTTGCTTCCCTCTAAGTTTCAATAAATTTGATTTAATTATTATATGCTTAAAATTAAAAATCATATTTACTCCTCTATACTTAAAAAAAGATCTAAGTTTTAATACATTTGATTTAGAAATCAGATCTACTCCTCTATAGTTAAAGAATAATCTAAGTTTTAATACATTCGAATTGCTTTGTTGTTTATGATACAATAAATTACTGCAACATGAATAGTAACTTCAATCATGGAGGAGCATATTTTTTTGTTGTAGCATGAACAATAGCTTCAAGTGTAGATGACCAGATTTGATTTACTGTATTATTTACTATAGCATGAACAATAATTCTTTGGATTCTCCTATAAATATAGAGGAAGAGGAGTAAATATATCATATGGGCTAATCCGGTGAGAATTCTAAAATAGAATTTTCAATAATTGTCACGGAGTTTTCAATCGCCAAATTGAGAGATCTCTCGTCAACGATAGACAAGTATCTCACATTACACCTAATTCAGCTGACTCGACACTGGGGATAGCTAGAGTCCTGATTTAGTCAACTCTCCTAGTCGACATCTCGCCGGGGTCGATTCGAAAGGTATTTATCGATCTTCCTGCCACAAGCCTACTCGACTGATCATCTATCTGACAAACATTCCACGAGAGCCAACTTGAAAGGCGGTACCTCCAGACATCCCTCCGTGTGAGATAAAAGGTGACCGGAACCTCGAGCCCCTCACTGATAGCGCGTCGACATCACATTAAATGCGTAACAGGCACCATCATTTCTCCATCCCCAACACTATTTATGGCACATCAGACAGCACCGGCTCCGCACGCCGCCTGCCCCATCTCATTAAATGCTAAAGTGACTACGCCATCTCCGCGGCCGATACCTGTAAAGTCGAAGCTGACTCAGCCACCAGGCCTGACTCAGTCGAAGAGACCAAAATGCCCCTCTTTCATTGCTATAAAGGGAGAAACTATTCTCAACACGAGGGTAAGCAATTTTCCTCAGCATTTTCTTCTCCATTCCACTGCACTTGAGAACTGCTAGAGTTCGCCACTTTCCCCTCAAGTACCTAGCTAACTTGATTGTCGGAGGAACAACGGGGGAACCAGACCGCACCCTCTTATGAGTTGTTGTACGTGCAAGGAAGAGCAACTCTACTCTAAACCAGATATTCGGAGAAGTTAGCGGCCCTTGATCAATCTCATTCTAATTAATTTATCTATTTGATTATTTAACAACAACAATAATATTTCTAGATTTTCTATACAACATTATCATATTGTGCTATCACTTATTTCTCACGGGTGCAAGTTGCTTTCAAGAAAGGAAAGAGAATTTGTTTCCAACTTTATTAGAGATTTTTATTTTATTCTAGTTTCAAATGCTATCATGAACGATAATGATGATGATTGCGGAGACAGATAAAACACTAACAAGGAGAATCACTGATGCATATGCTTACTGTTTCTTCAGTCAAAGATGTTATTTTGTCTCTCTGTGTTGGGATCTTTTCCCTAGTCTCCTACATGAACAACTGTTTTCATATATGTAATTTTTATTAGTTTTGGTGACTTTCTGTTTTTGTAATTTCATTTTTTTAAAAGAGGGAGGGGGGTTATTTTAACTCACCGTTAATCCTTTAAAAAAACAAAAAATATCACAGGGGAACACCAATTTATGATGATTAAGTCCCAACATTGTGTAAACAAATCATAACAATTAAAGGCCATGCAAACCTTTTGGTATGTAAGTGTAATTGTTTTGGTTTTATTTAATTAGTCATATGTGAGGTTAGATTATTCCCATCATGGTATTGTATACTTGCAGCACAATCAAACTGTATCCATCTTCGTTATTTGGGAAGCTATCACAGACAGGATTGCGATTTTTTAGCAACCGCTAGAGCCTTTGGTCGGTACGAGGATAATGAAGCCACATCTTAAACTTATTATGGGCATTTCTGTAATAAATCACACGATCAAGCTTGGGCCTATTCATCTGAACTTGATCCAGTTAGAGTTTGCCTTGGGCCAGGCTCTTGTGCTTAAAGGATAGATAGGGATTAATTAATGGCCCAACCCCAAATAAATTATCTACCGCAAGGATATCAAAAAGTCAGTGTGACGTCCCAGAGTAAGCTCTACTATGATAATGAGAAATTAAGCGTAAGGGACTATTTGAATAACGAAACCGTCTTCTCTCTGCTATAATAACGAGAAATTAAACCACGTCGCGTTAAGGGACTATTCGAATTACGAAACCGTTTTCTAACTTTAAAACCTACAACAAGATAACGAAGATAATAACAAAGTATTATCTCAAATTTTAGGAATCGGCTATGTAAATCTTGTTATTACATACAACTTCGGATTATATTCTAAATTAAGTTAAGGGTTTTTGCATGAAAACCATTTTAACTTTTATCCAAATTGATAATTACCTTCTTTTTTATTATTTTTGACCAAAACCATTTTTACTTGCGTACTTGTTTGCAATATCACACATAATAGACTTTTCAACTAAAAACGTAAAATTGCAAAAATACCCTCACAAGCATGCGCAAAGCATGTGTGTCCCAATTAATTATGAAAAAATAAGGAGTTTTTCAATACTAGCCTCTCCAATATTTCATATTTTGATATTAACCCCCCAACCCCGTCATATTTTGAAATTAGTCTCCCAAATCGAAGTCGTCCTTGCCAGAGAGGTTTATAGAAAAGTCAAGATTGTCATCTTTTGCTCCTCAGCTAGGGTTTTAGTTTTTTTTAAATTAAGGGCAAGAGGAAGAGAAGATTAATGGAAGGTGAGGTTATGATTTTGCGGGAGGATTGAGGGAGGGCTTTCTTAGATTGGAAGGCAGGAAGGAGAGAGGGAGGATTGAAGGGAGATAAGATTAGAGTTTAGGGATTGCACTAGTTTTGAAGATTGGTGTTTGGAAATCCATGGGTATTTGTGTTTTTTTTCGGGGGTGGGGGGGGGTGTGTATTTGGACACAAGGGTCTAAATTCAAAATACCAAAGATTTTGGATGACTAATATCTAAAAAACCTTAAGTTTATAATTAATTAAGAAGCACGTGCTTTAGGTTGGGGGTAAAATGAGAATTTCACATCTTTTAAAGCTAAAAGTCTATTAGGTGTGACATTGCAAATATGTATGCAAGTTGTTGATGTCAGTTATCGAACATGGGGTTTATCTGAGGAATGAAGCAGAGTTAGGGTCCTCAAGCTCCTTTAGATGACTAGCTCTGTAGATCGTTGTTCTTCCCTGCACATGAAGAACTCATGAGTGGCAGGAATTGGGTTCTTTGGTGATTCCTTCGATGATCAAGTCAGTATATAAACTTGAGTGGGAAAATTTGAGATAATGAGGAAGATTATAAAGTTGCATAAAAAGCTAGCCTTCCACCTTGAGCTGCATGACTTCGTTTTATAGTGGATCAGAAGGGAAAATAGGTAATTTGGGCCAAATCCAGGCAGGTAGCTGACTCCGCAGACAACTGACAGGTGTCAGCCGCTGGCGCAGATAAGTCATACAGCTTGCTTGGAGTTGACTGGATCCGATGAGTCATAAAGACTATAGCGCCTCGTTTGGTACATGGGAATGAAGTCAAGTGAGAATGGAATGGAAGAAGGAATGGAATGGAATGTATGTGAGAATGGAATGGTCATTCACATTCTCTTATTTGGGTGCATTTGTAGAATGAAGCTAGAATAAAAATCTAATTCCCATTCCCATGTTTGGTATCACTAGTTCACAAGTGAGAATGGAATCTCATTTTCTAATAATGCCCTTATAACAACATAGATTTTTAATAAGATAAAAATAAACATTAATGATAATAACTAAAAAAATTATTTATGCATATGTTATATTAATCTAGGTATGTGTTATACTAATGCGCATGTTATCGATCAGGTGTATGTTTCATTTATATTTTTTAAACAATTCTCACTATTTCTGCATATGTTATATTAATCTAGGTATGTATTATAATAATGCCCTTATACCTCTATATATAGTCTAGACATGATATGGTTTTGATAATTTTAATATTTTGGCCAATTTCTCAGCGAGAGTTTCCTCTTTTTATAAATATTAGGTCAAATATTTTTCAATCAAAAGTTAGATTTATTGTTGTGCTTGAACCACAATCAAACATGTACGCAATGGGTACATATAGTTCTCTATGGTGGGAAAACAATAGCAAAAGTTCAAAAAGAATATTAAATTGTATTGCTCCTATGTTGAGCAATTGTGATATAATAGGCTAATGAAATATGTACCGGTAGTTTTAATATGCTATTGAAATATGTACCACTAGTTTTAATCCCTACCCCACAAAAAATTAGTAGCTGAGAGAAGATGTGAATACGTAATCAAAAGCCATGATTTTTAAATTGATTCTTATTATTAATAGGGGTATAATTGAAAAAAAATCTAACTAATTTGATTCTCCCTTGAATGGGAATGATCATTCCCTATCATCTCACTTGGAATGCTCATTCTCACAAAAAATGAGAATGACCATTCCATGGGAATGGTCATTCCAACATCTAAAAACAAGTTTTGTTTGGTATGAGAGAATGAGAAGTGAGAATGTCATTCCATTCCACCTCATTCCCGTGTACCAAACGGGGCCTAGAGGTTAGAGCAATGATGAATTTGTCAGAGCAGTTAATGCAAGGGTAGTTGGTTGTCAGTAGGGAGTTTGAGGATATACTGTCTCTCTAGTCGTTTGGTTGAAGGCCGACATGTACTGACTTTCTAGTCGGCTATACGTGTTGTCGACGGAAACAACAAGGCTGAGTGGGGATGATCATAGAATCGTTCGGGGGTAGGCCGACAAGTATTGCCTTTTTAGTCAGCTAATGCAAATTGTCAGCTAGAACAATAGGCCGTAGGTACAACTCGAATTGTTAGTTTCTAGAATGATCCGATTAAGCATGGGTTGAACAAGTGTCGGCTTCTCAACAAAGATTACATTCGTTAACTTTTAGCCTATAACACAAGTAAAGATCTTATGATCAAAAAGTAAAAGTAAAAGTGGTAAGTATTAATTTGGACACAAATTAAGATGGTTTTCATTTAAAAACTCCAAGTTAATTATTATGATATGCTTCATTGATGTTTTCAACCAAGTTCTTTTAAGCTCATCTCTAATTTCTCTATCTTATTATAAATTTTAAGGTCCATATAGTTACCTCGAATATTTATGCTATTCTTAAATTTTAATAGTAGCAGCAACAATAACAATAAAAACAATAAAATCATAAGAAAAATCATAATCCTAACTAACAATCCTCAATGATAGTCCAAGATCTATCCTTAATTCATTGTAATCTTATCAGCTCTGTTAATTGATACATTTCTATGGTTCTGTGGTTTAAACTTATAATCTGTACATCCAACTTTGAGATTTCATGTAAACGTGACGAAAATGTAGGTATAATTTGAACGTCAATTTGATGATATTGATGTATGGGACCAATAAAATGCATTGCATGCTTACATGTGTAAAGTTCTAGTTATCGAATACGACAGTGGTGAGCTTTTTATTTTTTTTTACGAAAACAGAGAATCTAAAAAGACCCAATGAATTCCGTATGAAAAATAATAATATTAAATTCTTGGACCCTTTCAATTCAAGCCCATTCTGTGTGTTAAAGGAGGCTTATCTACAGGACTTGTGGACTTGTCCTGCTACAAATGGTGTTCTTAAAACTTTAGGCCACTTTATATAGCTAATTAGAAGAATTTAGGCTGTCATGCGTCAAATTACTGGCAACATTTTGAGCATATCGAGGATACCACTAATTATTTCAGAATTATATAGGATTTTAAACATGTAGAAAGTTGATAAAAGTGGAAGTTGATCAAAAAAAAAAATAAGGAAAAAAAATATGTCAAGGCCCCAAAATAAACAACCTCATGTGGTTCAACCCCATGAAGTTTTTCCCATGTGTTTTAACCTCAAAAGATCTAAAATAGTGTGGCCGAGCCCCAAAAGCCCATAATTATATATGTATAGGTTGTATTTGAGCTGGTCTTCCGAAAATACGTTCTTCTCAAGCATGAAGCCACCATGGTAACCCAAAGTAGCCGGTGGAAGAGGAGATCACAATTAATGCGAGACGACATAAAAAATGTAGGGAAAAAGGCACAGCTTCCCTCTATTACTCCTCTAAGTCAGCATATGCTCTCTATCTTATTGTTTAATCTCTCACTCTCCTATTTATGGTATTAGAGTTTTGTTCTTTAACTTTCAACAATCCCTTATGTCCTAAAAATTCCCTCAATTGCTCCTCATAACTTTCAACAACCCCCTATGGCCATTAAAGACTTGATTTGCATGGTGTTGTTAGGTGAGAAGGCTATTTCTCAATGTTAAATTCTACAACAATGTTTTTATGAACTGAAATTTAATGTGTTTGTAAGACTGAAAGTACCTTAATATGCTTTATCATTGATATATAAATCTGAGAGGCACCCGAATTTGAGTTTTTTAGTTAATAATGAAAATGATTTGAAGTGCATGGTGGAACATAATCGAAATATTGGTTGTATGGAGATTCATATGCAATATGTTGTTAATATAGAGGGTTCTACTTCTGAAAAAAAAAATAAAAAATTCTAACTGAAATATAAGTAATCAATAAACTCTTTTTAAAATTAGGCTTTGTGTGATGTAGGCTTTGTGATTTCAGGTTTCAAAGCACAGACGAATCATAATTGTTAACTTCAATGGTTACATATTAACTCTTCTAGTCAATTGTTAACTTTCACAGCTATCAGTTAACTTTCACTAGAACATGTTAACTTTTAGGATTCTCTATTGACTATCACAGTAACATGTTAACTTGTAAGTGACTATGTTAACTTTCCTTCTACTCTATAACTTTTCCCACTGTATGTTAACTTTCACTCTTTCACTGTTCTATGTTAAGTTTTAAAGAAACATGTTAACTTTCCTTCTAGTCAGTTAACGTTCACAGGTACATGTTAACTTACATAAGAAGTTGTTAATTTAAAATATCAGAAGATAATATTATAGTTGAATTTGATATCTCACTGGTTCATTAATTTGTGCAGCAGTGATACATCTTTGAATGCAGAATATAGTCATCCTTCTCTAGGAAATTCTTCTAATTCAGAGAGGATCAGAAATGATTGCCCGTCTGGTGAGAATGTAATGAGATCTGATGATATTCTCAACAACACTTTCATCATTCCTCGATGGTGCCGCACAACACTAACTTAAAGGGGCCAATAATTTAAAAATATAAATGAATTGTAACTAGCTTTCTAAAACTATTCTATTGCAAAAAAGTTTGATTATGAATTTGCAAAGAATGAATCCAAATGTATCCGAGTTTATTGTCGATATAAGAAAACATATGGATGCCGTTGGATGTTGTTTGCCTCTCCTGTTAAAAAAATTGATATCAAGTAGTTTGTGAATGAACACAGTTGTGGACAATATGTTAACTTGTCAGGATGATCACGGGCATCTCGCAAATTCATAGCAGCCCAATTGTAATCTGAGTTAAAGGTTCAGCCTGAAATTTGCCCAACTGATATGCAAAAAGAGTTTCTCACTCAATATGGATTGAGAATTGAATATGGTAAGATATGGTGGAGCAAAAAAAAGAGCACAAGCGGAGTTGTATGGTGATAGTTATAAGTCTTACGATCAACTAAGATGGTAAACTTTATAGATTTGTTATTAAATATACAAATTTTTGTAGTAGACACTTATAGTACAATGTCGGTTGTTGATTTGCTATGCAATATATTAACTTTACATATTGAGTGTTGCGTTTCATTAAAATATGTTAACTTTCACAGTTGGATGTTATGTTTCATAAATAGTTGTTAACTTTCACTGTAAGATGTTAATTTTACAAAATTATTTCATATTTCTTCCAATGTATTATATTTACCTGAAATGTGATGACATTGATGTATAGGTATGAGCACATGATAAGAAAAACAGATCCAGGAAACTACATTTGCATTGAACAAAATGAAGGAAGGTTTACAAGACTATCCATATATTATGTTGCTTGTATCATTGGTTTCTTAAATGGATGTAGACCCCTATTATTTTTGGATGGTACCTTTTTGAAAGATAGACATAAAGGCATGCTCCTCAGCACCATAGCATACAACGGTGACCAAGTGATATTTCCACTAGCTTATTGCATATACGATCAGGAAAATGTATGTAATTAGAGGTGCTTCCTACAAGGTTTGTGGTTCCAATTGTACGAAAGGTCGGACCCATACAATCTCCCCCACCAACTGATAATAATTTCTGATATAACAAGGAAATTCGAGAAGCTGTGAAAGTATATTTTTCTAAAGTAATTCACTCAATATGTGTTTTACATCTAGTTGAAAATTTTAGAAAAAAGCTAAAAATTTTGGGAATAAAGTCAAAGGACACACAAGTTTTAGAAAATTTGCTCCAATCTTGTTGATGTTCGTGAACAAGCAGTCGATGGGGGTTATCGAGTTGCTGAATCGTCGAGATGTTGAATCGTCGAGAGGGGGACGCTTTCCTTCTTCGACTTTATGCCTAGTTCTCAGATCTCGGAGTAGGTGAATCACCTGCAAACACAAGAATCATGGGGGTACGGGGCTAGTTTCCCCGTTGTACCTCCAACAATCAAGTCAGTTGGTGGATTTGGGTCCAGTAATGGAAGAATCGTGTCTCCTTCTAATAAATGACTAGAGAATTTTTGTAGGTGGTCAGAAAATCGAACCTCCTCATGTGGTGAATAGCGTTTTTACTTATAAAGGACGCCTGGGGCAGGATCAACACTTTGTGAGAATGCGGTTCATGATGATGGTGAGGGATGGGCTGGAGGCTGAGTCATCCTTTGCCTGATATGTGTTGATTGGTAAGTGATGGGAGGTCACTTTGGTGACATAGGGAATCAGCAGCCGTTGAGGCCTGTCAATGAATGACGTGAAGTCACTTTCATGATATGGGGATCCAGCAGCCGTTAGGGTTTTTCGGCAAGTGACGTGGAGTCACTTCTGTGTTATTGGGACCCAGCAGCCATTGGGGCTTGTCGGCGAATGACGTAAAGTCACTTATACATTATGAGGACCCAACAACCGTCGGGCTTGTCAGCGAGTGACGTGGAGTCACTTCTGTGGTCATAAAAGGTCAAATAATACTGAGAAATAATATTCTGAGTCGCCTGTAGGTGTCTAAAATTGTCTACGAGAGCCCGCACGAAACTCGAAGCAATGAGTGGACGAGTTAAGAAGATTCACCTAATCGGCTTGTACGCGCCGGTCAACGCGCGTACATCAAACCAGCTCGTGCGCGTCGGTCAACACGCGTACGTCAAATCATCTCGTGCGCGTCGATCAAACGCGTACACGTCAACCAGCTCGTGCGCGTCGGTAAACGCGCGCACGCCAATCAGACCGCGCGCATCGATCAACACGCATATATTAACCAAAGCGCGTTCGACGGTCGGTCTCGCGGCGAAGCATACAAGTCAACAAATCGACCAAACACGCGAAAAGAATAAGTCTCGGAAGAAAGAGAACAGAAAAGAAAAAGTCGGCAAAACTACGCGAGCGCAGGTCGGATCAGTCCGACCCGCGCGAGCGCAGGTCGGATTGATCCGACCTGCGTAAGCGTAGGTCAGACTGGATCCAACCTGCGCAAGCGCGGGTCGGACTGATCCGACCCGCGCTGCGCAGTCTGGTACCCGATACGCGTTTTGACGGTTTTTAAGTTGTTTTCACAGGATTTATCTGTTCCAGGGGTTCCCAATTGACTTGATATCATCCCCAAAGATGGTTAGGCTGTTGTTAACTGAAGATAGAGCCAAATCACTTGTTCTCATCCAAAATAACCACATCCGAGGCCTATAAATATGAGCTAAAGGCCTCTATTTTTTAGGGCTGGAATTTTATCAAGAGGACGAGGTGCTGCTGGATTGGAGAGTGAAGGAGCACGAAATTTCAGCGAAGGTCAACGAGATCCCGACGAAGTTCGGCACAAAGGAGAAGCCGTTCGAAGGATCCGAAGCCCGTACGTCCGTTCCTTGAGATTAGGCTTGGTCTTAATCTCGAGAAGAGCCCTGATTTCGTTTTGTCGATCTCAGCGCTTCAAACCAGAAAACTTCCTCAGTTAAGACGAAGCTCTGCCCAATTTTCCATCAATCGGATCCAGATCTAAGGTGGTCCACGGATAAACCCCGGCACAGGCAAAGACACCCACGCAAGCAGAAGACCGATAAACGATCTCCTTGAGTTTGTTTGATAAAGTTGTAAACTTGTTTTATTTTTATTGTGTAAGGAGATCTTATAAAAAGATCAACTTTATATTTTATTCGAGTTTATTGTAATGACTAAAGTTGTAATAGATTCGATAGCAATGAAAACAATAATTTTCGACGCAAACAAACTGTCACTTCAATCCGACCCGTCGATTTGTAGGTCACTCCGACCCGACCGGCCAATTTGCAGGTCACTTCAATCCGACCCGCCAATTTGCAGGTCACTTCAATCCGACCCTCCAATTCGCAGGTCACTCCAATCCGACCCGCCGATTTGCAGGTCACTCCGATTCGACCCGCCAATTTGCAGGTCACTTCAATCCGACCCGCCAATTCGCAGGTCACCCAGATCCGACCCGTCAATTCGCAGGTCACTTGGATCCGACCCTCCGACCCGCGGGTTACCCAAATCTGACCAGCGCCAGAGTCAAGGCAGAAGATGTTCTGCACCTGTTTTATCGATCCCTGTGAGTTCCGCATCTCCGGTGAAGCCCCGTGACTGCGTAGACTTGCCCCGTTTCAAGATAAGGATGGCGGATCGTCTGGTTCCTTTGCATAAGGATCAAGACAAGGTTGCGATCAAAGAACGCTTGGGCCTAGTGACTGAACCCCGAGCAATTATTCGAGCTAGGGGTCGCACACGGAAAACTTCTGTAATTGACCGCCTCAGACGACGAATTAAACTCCAAGAGCCCGTCGAGAGTTCACGCTTACAAATGCGTGACTCTAAACGCGCGACTCTTGAGAATGCTAACAAGGAGTTGCATACTCGGAAGAAAACACGTAAGACAAACGAACGCGTTATACCTGAGGATTCATGTAAACAGCCGATAGGTTGCTCTGACGGTAACGTCGATGAGTTGTACTATCGGGCTGGGGGTATGAACAAGTCTCGGAAGAGATATACCCGAGAAACAAAGTCTCACTGCCCGTGCACCAAGTTAATCAGGGCAGTATTATCAGCGTGTAGCTGCCCCAAGACCGCTCCGCCGAGGGTCTCGGTCTTTGAGAGGATCTCTAACAGAGCGACTAAGTCTAAGCCAAAACGTTTCCATAAGAAACGATCGACCATTCAAGGTGACGAACTTTCGGAAATCACAATAAATATGGCTGATAAGGAAAAGTCGGTTTGACCTTCTAACTCTGATCCGCTTGTATCGCATCGACTAACCCGGTTACGATCAGGAACTATAAGACAAAGGGATTATCAGAGAATGCAGAGAGGATTATCCTCGGATGACGACGTGTCAGATTCCAACTCTGCGGTCGCTTCTGATAATACGATCTCCAGCCCAGGTCAATCCCACGAAGCATTCATGATCAACACCGAGCAAGTGACCAAAATGGTCGAGGATGCTTTAGCCAAACAAAAAGAAGCATTCAAAATCGAAATGGAAACGGCTATGTTACGGATGAGGGAAGAGCACGACCAATAAATTCGGGCTCTGTCTAATCAGTTCGGTGAATCCAGCCGTCGTAACCGTGCTGACCAAGTAGGTAGCGATTCATACGTGGATGAACCTCTCAATGCTGAGAACCCTCCCGTTAAACAAAACGCTGGGGGTGGTCCTACCGAAGACGACAACACTGGGGGTGGCCCCGTTATTCCTCTTTCAAATCGTCTAAGGCCCGATACGAGCGAGGATGGGAAAATGAAAGATCTCGAGAGCAAAATCAACGCTCTAATGTTTGATCGAGAGGTAAAGAAGACCGAGATTCCGTGTCCTTACCCAAGAAAGTGGGATTTGATCCCGTATCCGGCGAAGTTCAACCTGATCAACTTCACGCCGTTCGACGGGAAGGGTTCGCCCACGCAACATCTGATCTACTTCAAGTCCAACTTGGGTATGATCTCCGGCGATGAAGCCTTGATGGTTCGGTCATTCGTCGGCACCCTTCATGGGCCCGCCTTCGATTGGTACCGCCGTCTCAAGTCTGGAAGCATCAACAGCTGGGATGACCTGGAGAATCTATTCCTCTCTCGTTTCTTTGATGATGATGCCGATGTATCAATCAGAACACTCATTGATGAGAAGCAAGAAGACGACGAGACGGTCGACGACTTCGTCAAACGCTTTCGGAATAAGGCAATGAACTGCCGAGATCCGATCACAGAGGACTTCATCCTTCAAACCTGTCACAACAACCTCTTATTTGATGTGTTGGAAGTTATGGGAGTAGCACCGTCCAACTCCTGGAAAGAGTTGAGAGTGCGCGGAGAGCGGGCCGAACGCTTCCTCCGAAGAAAGAAGGCTGAGAGGAGCCAACCGACGGCTAACCTTCCGAACTCAAACTTCGCTTCCCATGGTAAGGACAAAGCACCCGCAGCAGTTGTTGACACTAATCAGACGTCACAACGGCAATCCCGGAGACAGCGAAACACTTCGGATTTGAGACTCCAAAAAGAGTACTCTTTCAAGGACGAAGACGTTCCAGCCATCTTCGAATCCCTCCTTGAGAATAACAAGATCAAGCTACCACCTATCACAAATTAGGAGGAAGCTAATAACACTGCGGATCCAAAGTACTGTGCGTATCACAGGAGGGTCCTTCATCCCACCAAGGATTGCTTTGCTCTCAAGAATAGCATCCAAACATTGGTTGAAGCCGACGTTATATCGCTCAATTAAGTCGAATGAAGACTCCGATAAGTATAAGAGTATAAACTGCTCCTTCCTACACTCCGAAGAGTATACGAGTATAAACTGCTTCTCGATACTCCAGTAGGTATATGAGTCTAAACTGTTTCCTACCGCTGACGGGAAGTTCCTGGAGAATTTTTATATGTAATATTCTTAAGGATAACCCGGTCATGTAACTGAATGTAATGTCGGACCCAGTTCCGTAAAGGAAGCTGGGGGTGGATGATTCATGTAATGGGAAGTTCCCGAAAGAATGCTAAATGTAGCTTTCTTAGGGATAACCCGATCATTACAAATAAAGTGATAAACACTAAATCCCCACTGTGATTTCCGAACACTTCATTGCTGAGACGAGATTTGATCACTTCGTTGGATCAACCTTTCCTCTCAAAATCCCCCACTAATCAAATCAATCGATGGTGGGTCCACTAAAATTTCTATCTGCCAATTCATGGCAATTTTCAAAGCTTGACGTGTTAAGTCCTGATCACTTAACATCAAAATCCTCCATCGAGTGGCTAGTACAAACCAGTATTTCTACTGATACTTGTATTCCACTCCCTTTGCTTTCAGGTCAAACCTATAAAAGTTAGGGCCAAAGCTAGATTCCCCTCTCGATTCCTTCCATAAACGAGAGGTCCACTTTCAAATTGAGCAATCAAACCTATAAAAGTTAGGATTGTCTCCAACTTCACTTAGTCAAACCTGCAGATAGTTAGGACTAAGATTGAGTTATCCCTTTCGATAAACGAAAGACTTCCATCTTTTCCTTTTTTTCAGCCAAACCTATAAAAGTTAGGGTCAAAATCGGAATTTCCCCTCAATAAATGAGGAACTCTTTTCTTGGATCAAGCAATCAATCCTATAAAAGTCAGGGTTACTTGAATCTTTCCGATTCTCGGAGTAGAGATCCCACTCCTAGTTTCATCTTTCCGGATTCTAGGGGTGGAGATCCCACTTCGAGTTTCCTTTCTAACTGAAGATAGAATATAAAATTCTTCCTCTTCGGTGCCGGGAGATAGAATATAAAATTCTTCCTCTTCCATTTTGGGTTCGTCTTTGCCCCAAGAGAAGACACCATCCTTCAACTCCAAATTCCGTGCTTCACGCGCGGGGAATTTTATCCCGAATCCTGAGTAGGGATAAGTCAACGCCTAACACGCGTTGCCGGTTAGTTCTTAA